>JAJJWX010004027.1:0-66435 GCA_023529315.1 Papaver bracteatum
GACATTAATTTGTTATGATTTTGGATATAGATTGGTGTACTTTGTGTCAGATAGTCTTTGGTTATCGAGAAATTTGAGATTTAGAAGCTAATTTACGGGTGTTAATCCACATACGTGATTGCGGGGAGTTTGAATAGCTATAAATAGAAAACCTAGAAGCTACAGAAGGGATCATCTCATACCCCTTACCATGACCGCAACCACTAGTTTCAAGTGAGAACCTCCATTCCACATCATCTCCATACATCATCTCCATTACCATACGTATTCACCCACCATCAGTCTAGTCTCCATCTTCACACATACCATTCCACCACCATATTTGCATACCATCGAACCATCTCCTGCATATTCTCCATCACTTCATCCATTACCATCCAGCATACACCCACCACCTACCTGGCATACTCATTCACGTAGATAAGCACTGGAGTTATACCATAGCATCATACGCCCACCAGTCACCATGGCAGTCTGCAGCCTTGCGCACCAGCCCTCCACAACATATAATCACCACTCTACAACACCAAGGCAGTGCAGATCGGCAAACAACTATCAGCATGGTAAAGACTCTTGCTCCAGCAAAACCACTCATGCTTCTCCTGTCATTGCATGCACCGTATCTCATTTAGCACCGCACGCCATCATCCCCATATCACCAGTCCACACATTCATCGCGCTTGCAGTCCACCATCAGCATTCACCACAGCTGCTGTGCGTTGGTTTGACTAGATTGTTTTGCTTGTCGATTATTACATTTTGCTGTGTTTATTGCCCTGAACTCCAAAGTAGCTAATTTCATTTGATTAGGGATGATTTCTACGTCCGGGCATGAACTCGCAGTTGATATTTAAACCGCCTGTTTTCTTGCAATTATATTGTTATTGCTCATTCTTTACCGTGACCATAAGTGTTTATGAGTTATTTATGAATCAAGTTTAAGTTGCAAATTAGATTGGTTTGTGGATGTTTCTATTGACATCCAAGAACTCTTCGACCCGTAATTGTCTAGATGTTAGAATACAAGTAGTAATATGTGGTTATTGATGATGGATGTTGTTAAATAATCATATGTATTGAATGACACTAGTAGATGAATCAGCTTATGTGTTTGTCACTAGGAATAGCCTATCTCACGGAACTTAATGCACTTGTTTGAGTCACACCTAGTAAGCGTACCTCTAGGAAACTTGGCAAGTAGAATCGGTGATCGAGCGCTTCGTGTCCCGGTGAATTAGGAGATATCACGGGATATTTGAGTCGTACTAAATATTCTAGGGTTATTAGTAATGGGTACTTAGAAACTATCTATATCAATAAGATTCATGTTTTGTGACTTAGAAGAAGTCCTTGATCATTCTCATATTTGCATTTCTTATTCGAAATTGAATCGACAACTTAGACTCAACTCTCCTTTAAGAGCGAATCCTCGCTTATCCGTATACTACTAGTTAGTTTAAAGAGAAGTAGAGAAATATTATTTTTGCGAGTTCGACACCTAATTTGATAGGTGTAGAATACACCTAATTTACTATCTAAGAGTTTATGCTTTCTTTGCTATTTTTCTTGTAAATTATGTATTTTACGTGTGTTTTTGAGCTATTAAGTACTCTGGAGTCACACGGAGGAAAAGGAGAAGAAATCATTTAATTTGAGCTGAAAGGGAAAAAAGGTCATTTTATGGGTGGACACTATCTGGAGCCACGTTAATGTTAAGGGGCAACTCACTTTTGGAGGAGCACTAAAGACAGTCTAGTTAACTGTTAAGGGGCAGCCCAACTGGGTAGCCCTTATCCAGAAGAAGGAGGTGGTTAGAAGACATCCAAATGGGTGGTTTATTCCATGGCCCGTAACCAGACCCAAACCCGGATCCGAACCCCATTCCTACACCTAAACCTAAATCTAGAATCTGTCTCTCATTCATCATTCCCAAAATTGAGAAAGAAAAGGAAGCCATGGCTGCTGTTCGAGAACAGATCGAGAGATTGAACGAGGAATTTAAGCTGATATCCAAGGGTCTGTAGCTGTAGATGAGTTGATTGTCGCTATCGAAATTGGGCGTTGGAATCGGTGAGAAATTGAGCTCAAGTATAGATCGAAATGGAATCAGGGTTCACAAATGGTTAAGAAATCAAGTCACAGAAGATGGGTTGGTGGCGCTGTTACTGATGAAGGTGATGTTGTTGATCTGTTCAAGAAAAGGAACACGCAGGAAGAGAAGAACTCTGAATCTCGAGTCTGTTGGTGATGATTTGAAGCTCTTGTCGCTGCTCATTCAAGAATTGGGATTGTTGTTAAAAAGGGTTATAGATGAATGTTTTAGGGAATGAATGTATGATGAATTTGTATGCAGGGAGTGAAAGAATTGAGGTTAAAATCACGGGTTCTTGGCAGAGATGAATGGAAGCTATGGTGGTGCTGTATAATGAACTGACAGATTGAAGCAAGAAGATGGTACTGGTGAAATTTGAGTGTTGGTGGTTGTCTGGGGTTGCTGTTGAGAATTTAAGAATGATGTAGGTCCTGGCAGTGAAGCTGTGAATGGGTTTTGAGGTTGAGCAATGAGGAATGGTGGAGAATTGCACTTGTGGTGTCTGAAATTGCAGGTGGAGCTAATGCATTTGTGGCTAGGTCAAGATGGTGACATGGTTTTGGAGATGTGCTGTGTGAATGGGACAATGATTGATGTGTGATATGAGGCAGTGGAGAAGCTGTTGTTCTATACAGCTTGTTGCAGGGTGTGTTTGAATGTTAGTTGGGAACAGTTGATGCTTGGCTGAGTTACTGAAAGATGGTGCTAAACAACTGCAGTTTGAGATGAATAACTCAGAGAGAAATTGCATTTATGTTGCAAACATAGGACAGCCATCTTGGCTGTGAAGCACAATGATGGTGCAGCAGGGCCATCATGGATGTGCAATGATTGCAACATCTTGGACCGATTCAACTCATCTTGGACCAGTTAGACTCGGTGTTTGATCTCGATGACCGATCCAATCCAGCTCAGCGAGTAAGCCAATCCAGCCGACTAAGACAACTGACTCAAAGCTGAATTGACTTTATTCCTTGACCCACTGACTAATAGTTTGACTAACGATTGACCTATTTGACCGTTAGTCATAACGGTTGACGAACGGAATATACCTTTACCGGAAGGAATTTTCATGTGGCCGGCGGCGACGGATTTCAGCCTATTTCCGGCAAAAAAACCCAGTTTTCCGGCGAGCAAAAGTTGCAGAATTTTGTGTGGATTTCTCTCATGGGATGTGAAGAGTTGGACTTGGAATTGAATGAAGAATTCGGCTTGGATTTGGAAAGAGGAGATGAAAGATTTGAGAAAGGCTTGGATTTGGAAATTGAGCTACAAAAGGAAAGGGATTCTATTCCTTAGAAGATATGGAGAACATTGAAGCCTATAAATAGAGAAGAACTTCTACACTTCCATACATATAGATGCACTTAGATACACACATCTTTTACAATACTTTTGCACACTTTTACACACACAATACTTTTCTCTTTGTGTGAACTCTTTAATATGAGTAACTAATTTGATTGAGGATGAATTCCTAGTTCTTAACATGTTTTGAGTTTTGTTTTAAATCTACTTTGAAGTTTTCACATGATTATCGTTTGTTTTTACTAATAGGAGTGATCTTAAAGACATTCATGATTGATTGATAGATTATCTAGGTGTACAACTAGATTGATTTGTTAGTCTAATCTAAAGCTAGTGTAAGTTAGGGGATAAGTAATCGTTTCTTGACTTTTCACATAAGTAGCAAATACGAGACCTTGCGGAGGGATTCCGTGGAGCAATTGTGTGTAAAAACAACGTTAGCAAGTGGACCTTGATCTAAGAGTCTAACTACTAATATCAACCTAATAAATTCATAAATCTTAATGCGTTTAACTAAATTACATCTTGAGTGATCTACTACTAGGTGGTTTGGTGAATAGAATCTGGTAGTTGAGAACTTCCGTATCCGGTGATATAAGGGATTTTGGGGTTAGCACTGATCTAGCTGCTATACCTACGGTTGGTGATAATTTGTGATTAATAAGAAGTGGAAAAGAACATAACTTTAATCATTGTTTTGCAGTGAAGAAGGATTCCTTGATCTGCTAATATGAAAAAAAATGAAGAGCTCTCGTTTTCTCTCTCCGATGAGTTTTTTCATCTCCAAATTTCAGCTCTTCTAAATGCGTTTTTGTTCTTGCTGTTCATCGTCTAAATCAATTTCGATTGGTTTTTGAGGATTCATTCTTACATTTCTTCAACAACTACAGTGCTACAGTAAAATTTTGACTTTTTCTTTCTCCTGAATTCGTTGGATTTTTTTGAGCAATTTGGAAAAATTCGTGCGGTTTTTTCTTTCTGTTCTTATGATTTTTAACGTCTTTTTGGGTTTTTCTATGGGGGAAAACACTGATTCAAACGCAAATAAGCATGGGAACAATAAGGTTTCTTTTGCTGATTTGGTTAAGGGTAAAAAACCCTATGTGCTACAAGATTCAGATTTTTTATCTCTCCCTGAAGTTGCCTATTTTCTTGAAGAACCGGTGATTGATTTACCTTTGGAACTTACAAGAGAGGGTCGAGATATCTTTCAGTTCAGTCTCATTGGTAGACTGAACTTTAAAGGGTTGAAAATAAGTGACGTACAAAAAACTTTGGAAGAACAATGGGGTTTTGGTAATGGCAGATGCAAACTTGTTCCTATGACTAAAGGGTTCTTCCTAATCAAGTTGATTTCAGCAGAAGATAAGGAGCGAGTTTGGCATGGAGATTCCTGGAAGGTGCAACAAAAAACTCTTAGGGTTATGAATTTTTACCCAAACTTTGATCCGGAAAGGTAGAATTCTTCCCATGCATCAGTTTGGGTGAGTTTTCCTGGCTTATTCATTGAATTATGGACAAAAAAAAATTCTTTTATCTATTGCAAGAGCTCTTGGTAAGCCGATTGCTATTGATCAAAAAACACTGGATCATGATGTGGGAAACTATGCTGCTGTGTTGATAGATATTGATTTTGCTAAAGATATTCACAAAAGAATTCGTTTGAAAGCTAATGGAAAGGAGTTCTGGCAATATGTGGAAGTACAAGATTTAGAGAACATTAAGTTTTGTTCCCATTGTAAGATTATGGGGAATAAGTTTGAAAGATGTATGGCTGCTCGTAAGCTTTTAGGAGCTGGAAAAATAGAAATTGTTGATCAGAATAGCAAGGAGGGTAAAGAGATTAGGCCTAGCAAGTATGCTTGGACAGAAGTGCGTGGAAAAAATAAGTCCATTGAGGAGATGGCAGATGGGAAACAAACTGTCCAAGATTCTGCTGATGATAAACAGTTGGAGGAGGAGCTTAACTGTTCTTCCATTGAATTTCGTGAAGCTCAGCTGAAACTAATTAGATGCAAAAATGCTATAGCAGCAAAAAAAGCTCTTGCTGAACGAGCTAACTCGATCCATTCAGGGAATCACTCGGTCAAGTATGAACAGAAACCTCACAATCAGTCCGGGTCAATTCTAGAGAAGCAAAAGAGTAGGGACACTAGGGAAAACACAAAAAGTAATGATGGAGTGGGCTGCTCGAGGGAGACAGCAGGTCAAACAAAGGCAGCGGCGGGTAGTAAAAATCCTTCACATGGGGGTGGGTCCGGTACTCTAGTAGGTGCTGACTGCTCGCCTAATTCAAACAAATGCGGAAATCATGAAAAGAAGACGGAACCATCAAGTGTGGAGGGGCCCGGAGCTAAAGTAGCTGAGACTACTTTTAACAAAATCACGCCTATTACTAAAGAGTCTGCTGATTACACGGGATTGGTTTCAAATGAGAATAATGTTATTGAAAAGATAGGTATGGGTCCGTCTGATTTTAGGGATAAGATAGGTTTGGAAACCGTTGGGACCACACCTCATCATGGAAGGAATAAAGATGGATACGGGCGAGAATTAAAGGGGACACACTCTTCGGTGGGAGTGCTAAATGAGAAGAACGCGCAACTTTTGAAAGAGGGAGCAGTTGGGACCACAATACAACATGGAGGGACAAAAGATGGTTGCGGGCGGGAATTAAAGGGGGCGCACTCTACCGTGCAAGCGGGACAATTTGTGTCTCCTAACAAATTTGGTGTGCTCCAGCAGGAGTTTGATACTAATGAGGAAATAGGTCAACAAATTCGGGATAGAATGAGAACCCATGAAGAGGAGGTGACTAAAAAGTCAAGCATGGGGGGGTCCGGCCCTAAAGGGACTAAAGCGGCGGGTAGAAGTCCCGCTTCTGATAGTACCAAAGAGACGCAGGATGTGCATTACGACAGGGGGCAAAGGCACAGAACTAGAGAGATTTGTGAGGATATCAAGGCAAATGGCGGGCCTTCTCGCCGCCTCGACGTAAGGGGTTTTATGGAAAATAATTCTCTTTCATTCGAAGAGAGACAAGTTTTGATGGCAATCAAAAGCTATGAGGTTCAAAAAAAAATTATGGCGCACAAAGACTATCGCTTAGAGTTTATGAGACAAACCAAAGAACATTTGGAATTTTAGTGGTGGAAGCACTTTGTTGTTTCCCTTTTGTTTTTGTGCGGGTGGGCCTATGCCTCCCTTTTCGTTTTTCTTTGCTGGTTTTCTTTTGTTTCCCTTTTCCTCTTCGTTGTCTGTTTGGAGGTAAGGCCTAGTCCCCCTCTTCCTCTTTTTTTGGTTTTCTTCAATATATTTTAGTGTTTAGAAAAAAAAAAAGGATTCCTTGATCTAATCTCTCTTATTGATTTCTTTTTAATTGCTTTGTTTATTTTATTTACTTTCTCAAATTCTTAATCAATACCCCCCTTTGTGTGACAAATTTACAACTAGAAGCTCGTGCTCCTCGTGGGATCGACCTTGACTACCCTATATTACTTGTTTTTTTTTTGTTAAGTCCGTAAATATATAGATGAATATCAAAAGGAAGCAACACAAATAGTTTTGGGGAAAGAACCCCTAAAGAAAAAACACACTAAAATAAAACACTATTTGAATCTAAAATAAGATACATTATTATATTCCAACGTTCTTAAGAAGTAAGGTCTTTCGTCATAAGTCAAACCCCTCCCATTCCGAAGGAGGCAACCTCTTTTAGCCATCTTGTCTGCCGAGAAATTAGCTTCCCTGTAGGTGTGCACAAAGCGAATCATTTCATACTCGTTAGAAATCTTTCTCCATCTTTCCCTGGCAAACCAAGGAATGTTACCGTTTTGAAAAGCCCAAATTGTACTCAAAGAGTCTGAGCGGACCACCACCTTACTAACATTCCTGTTTAGAGCCCATTCCAGGCCCACTATAACTGCATACACCTCTGCAAGAAAGTTATTTGTTGTGCCCAGACCAATGCTCATAGCTGTCACAAAGTTGCTTTCATGATCTCGAATAACCACACCTGCTCCCGCAATTCCCAGATTTCCCTTCGCCGCACCGTCGCAACAGAGAAGAAGCTCTCCCCTCATAGGTGGCTCCCAAGTGCATAGAACTGGCCGCACTGATTTCACTTGACGATGACCTACTTGGAAGCAGTTCAAAATCATCAGGTCAGCTGTAGTATTGTGCATAAAGCTTTTCAACCGAGCAGCGTATTCATTAATCAACCGAAAGATTCTACATTTCATGAAATGTGGACTGACTGTGACGTTGTTGAAGCAGGCCAAGTTTCTTGTATTCCACAATTCCGAGCGAATAACTAGAATGGTTAGAAGCCATAAGTCTTTAACCATTCTACTCCTACCTTTTGCAGCTTTATAACAAGCAACCAGATCAAAGTTCAGCTGAAGATTGAACAAACCCGAAGCCCACAACCACATTTGAGAAGCAATACTGCAATTCCAGAGAATGTGTTCTAGATTTTCTTCATCATTCTTGTAAAGATAACATCTGTTTGGCATTTCCCTTTTGAATCTGTTCTTCAACTTGTCCTGCGTTGCACAAGTGTCTCTTACAAGCTTCCAGTTATGCGTTGCCAGCTTTGGATGAATTGCTCTTCTCCATAACAGACCATAAACCTCTTCCGTAGCAAACTTTCGTCGCAAAAGGTTTTTTGCTGAATTTACAGAAAAATTACCCTTCATGTCTGGTTTCCACACCCTGCTGTCTTGCCCCCCTCGCAGAATAGGAAGGTTGTTGAAGTTTACCCCTGCTATCATCAAGTTTTGATAGTGTTCTCCCTGTAGCTGCCACGAATTATTGACAATAATATCATTTACCATGACGGTTCCATCCAGCCCTTGATTACCCAGCTTGTCCGCAATACACATATCATTTTCGTACCATGTATCAAAGTACAGCGAAGTATCCCTTCCATCGCCTAAAATAACTTTTGTATTCTTCTCCACAGTCGATTGAATTAATCTGATGCCCGGCAGAATCGAAGACTTCACTCCATGCTTCTTAATTCTACCCCTGCGGTTAGTGTACTTGGCCCATAGGAACCTTGCCCATTTCTTTTTGGAAGAACGAATGTTCCACCACAGTCTCATAAGAAGAGCCTTGTTCGTCACTGCCATGCTAGAGATTCCCAAACCCCCCTCCTTCAAAGGACAGCAAACCTTAGGGAAACCCACCACGCACTTTCTAGGCACCTCAGCGTCTCCCGACCAAAGGAAGTTGCGAATTACCCTTTCAGCCTGGATTATGAACTTACTCGGCCATTTGTACACCGCCATGTTGTGGACTGAATAGCTTGCTATGACTGCATTGATGAGAACGATTCTGTCCTGAAACGACAGCATCTTCCCCTTCCAAACAGACAGCTGAGTCTTAATCTTTTCGATAACATTGCTAATGTGACGGTATCTAACTGCCCCGGGCATGATTAGAACACCCAGATAGCGGTCAGGAAAAGTAGACACTTCCATACCCAAAATAGAAGTTATAGTCCTTCCCCTCGACAAAGACCCTCCCCCAAAGAAAATCTTACTCTTCCGACGACAGACCGTTTGGCCAGAAGCAGTTTGGTAAGTATCAAGAAGCTCTAGAAGGTTATACACACTCTTCAAGTTTGCCTTACAAAAAATCATTATGTCGTCCGCAAAGAAAAGATGGGTAGGAGAAGTACCTTTTTTCTTTTTTGAAAGCATAGGCGTCATTTTCTTATCTTGAAACAGCTTCAACAGGTTTCTGCTAAGAACGTCTTCTATCAAAACGAAAATGAGAGGTGAAAGCGGGTCTCCCTGCCTAAGCCCCCTGTTAATTTTGAAGAAGCCCTCGGGGTTGCCATTTAGGAGAATCGAAATGCGAGCCGAGTTGAGGATCGTAGAAATCCAGGTGCACCAGCTGTGTGAGAAGCCATACCTCCCGAAAACTTCCAAGACAAAAGACCAACTCACCGTGTCGAAAGCTTGAGTGATGTCTAGCTTTAAGGCTAAATTACCATCTTTACGCCTAGTTTTCAGCTCATTTATCATCTCCGAAGCCACCGTAATATTTTCATGGATGTTTCTCCCCTTCATGAAAGCTACCTGCTCCTCCGAAATAAGACTATCCAACACAGAACTGAGTCTAGAAGCTAATATTTTTGTAACAATTTTCAGGAAGAAGTTACTCAGACCAATTGGCCTAAAGTTTCGTAGCGTGTTAGCTCCTCTGACTTTAGGGAGTAAAATCAGAAGGCTAGAGTTTGTACCTTGGGGAATTAGACCTTCTCTCCAGCAGAAAGAGATTGCATTGCAAAGATCTTGACTAATCAAATCCCAGCACTTCCTAAAGAAACAACCTGAGAAGCCGTCCGGACCAGGCACACTGTCAGGGTCCAGATCAAAAGCAGCCCTCCTTATCTCCTCCATATCAGGGATTTCATCCATTTTCCGGCTCTCTTCCGACGAGATAATTTTGTGGTCATAGTTAAAAAGCTCTCCAGGAATTTGCATTTCCTCCCCGTTAAATTTTGAACCAAAATAAGAGAGTACGTGTTCTCTAATTTGGTTGTAATCCATCAGGGTATTCCCATTTTCATCCACCAGTTCTGAGATCATGTTGCTGCTCCTGCGCATCCTTATGTTGCTATGGAAAAAAGCCGTATTACTAGCCCCTTCTTTTAGCCATTTATTTCTCGACTTCTGCCTCATCATAGTAGCATGCTCCTTCCGAATCTGCTGAAGAGTTGCCGACTCTTCCTTGACGAAGTTTAACTTAGAGATGCTTTCTTGGTCTTCATCAGAAGTCCGAATAGCGCACTCCATAGTAAGATTAGCTTGCTTCAGTTTAGTATAAACATTACCAAAGATTCTGAAGTTCCAAACTTTCATAGCCTCCTTCAATCTCTTAAGTTTGAACGGAAAGATGAAAGCCGGAGACCCCACCACTGGATGATTCCAACTTTGAGTGACCATGTTCATGAAATCCGGGTGGTCAAACCACATTTTTTGGACTCTAAAAGGGGCTCTTTTAGGTCTTGAATGTTCCGCTGAACAGCCATTTAAGGGAGAATGATCAGAAACTTCTCGAGGAAGAGCTTTGCACCTCCAGTTTTCAAATTTGTTTAGCCACGCCTCATTAATGATTGCCCTGTCTAGCTTGCATAGAATTCTACTCAACCCCGACTGGCCATTTGCCCAAGTGAACTTTGATCCTAAAAAATCAGCCTCAAAGAGATCATTGTTGTCCATCCAATCACTAAAGTCCTCGATGACTGAAGTTCTCGGCACCCGACCCCCTTTTTTCTCCTCATTTCGAAGCACTCAATTAAAGTCCCCCAACACCAACCAAGGCGTATTACTATTTCCAGAGATAAGTTGGTTCCATAACTGCCTTCTAGTTACCTGGAAGCAGCTCGCGTGAACGAACAAGACCATCACTCCTTGAGTTTCAATCGTCACAGCCTGCTTGCTAGAATTAATAACTGTCGGCTTCGAAATGTCATTAGCCCAAAAAATCCAGATGTTTGCTTTAGATAAACCTACAGCATTATGAATGATATCTTTATTGTAACCATCAACAATTAAGCTTTGCATAAATCTAAAAGTAGCGTGCACTTTAGGCTCCGCTATGCATAAAATATTCGGCTTATTGTCCTTGAGAAGCTCCTGTAACTTGCACCTTGCAGCATGGCGTGCAATGCCATTTATGTTCCAGAATAGAACACGCATTAAAAACCCATTTTCGAGTTTTTGTCAGCTGACTGAGTATTATCCCCAGTACTTATTCTTGGAGAGAAACCTCTCTCAACTCTTTGTCTTAGGCTTGTTACTTCCAAGCCTGATTCCGACTCGGATTCCGATATAGGTTCCAGGTTTGAGCATCTTTCTACTGCTGAAGAAACAACTTTCTGTACTCTTGCAATGCGTTCTCTATTTGCTTCTTGGTCTGCCCTGAACTTAGCATCAGCCGGGCTCTCACTTTCTTCCGCCAAGTAATTGAGAGGAGCAAACGGGTTGGTGTTTGGAATAAACTCTCCTGCCATGAACCTGTCACATAAAGGAGTAGATGTTACCATTTTCCGCACGATAGGAATCCTGGTTGCCTTGCTTGGAGCAGCTTCTCCCACCGGACCAAGTTTCGCAGTTGCGGACATTGACTCTATCTGAAGCTTATCTTGTTTCATACCATGTAAAAACGATTCTAGTTCAGCATTCAGCTGTTCATTTGACCGAGCATTCTGTATTTCCATCTGCCTTGCGATTAGCATTTTCTTTGCCAAAGCCTGCTCCAAATAAACATTATTTTCGTTATTTTGCACCTGATTGACCTCCTTTGAATTTGTTTTCTTGTTTCCCCTCTTCCTTCGCTGGGCAATGTTCCATTCTCCCCCATTTTGATCTACCACCTGAATCACTTCAGTTTGTTTCTGTGTGCCATTGTTAACTACAACTGTTTTCTCAGAATTATGTTTTGGTTGTTTCCTGCATTCCTGGTTGGAATGACCAATTAACTTGCAGTGAGAACAAAATTTGGGCATCTTTGATATCTCTACTTGCTGCCAGAAATCTCTACCACCGACCGTGATGTTGATTTCGTTAGTGGCGGTTTCTGCAAAATCAATGTCTACCAGAACCGCAGCAAAATGGCCATATTCATGAGCTAACGTACGCCTATCAACTACAATTGGAGTTCCTAACGAATTTGCTATAGCAAGTAGTGAATTTTCAGTCCAAAATTCAAGAGGAAGAGCAGGAAAAGATACCCATACTGAAGCGTGAGAAGTACTTTGCTTTTCCGCGTCAAATCCTGGAAACCACTCGATGAGATTTAGCTTTTGTTGACCAAAAAACCATGCCTCAGCGTTTAGCAATTTATCTTTTGATTCTTGAGATTGCAGTTTGATTGTGAAGAACCCTCGACTCATCGGAATAAATTGAACAGAATCCTTCCCCATCTTCCATTGCTTTTCCAGCTCGAGCTTCACTTCCTCAAATTTTATCCCTTTTAGATCCAAACGCCCTATTAAGCTGTATTTCCATATATCACAACCTTCCAGGTATAGAACATCAGGAAGAACAATGGCTGGTTTTCCATTCTTAACAGTCGGCTTGGGTAGAGTACTTAGATCAACCGATGTTGATGAAAGTTGTTTTTTTCCTTTAAGTTGATCAGCGTAGGTTGGGTTTCTCTTAAGAGAAACATCCACCATCTTGAATCACCAATCGGTCAACCAATTTAGTAGATCAAGCTATTTTCAGCTGAAATTTTTTTTTTTTTTTTTTTTTGATCGAAATTTAAAAAGTAAAAAAATCGCCCTAAAAAATCGCCCTTTGTATATTACTTGTTAATTAGGTAGTAAATTATTAATTAATTTGTTGTGGTAACGACACGCATACACTCTGCAACCTCTTCTATTTGTTCTATTTTCCCTCTTATATTCAATGGCACCAAAGAAGAAAACTATTGAACAAATTAATGCGGAACTTGCTGATAGAGACCTTATTCTTTCTGAGATTGAAGGTTATGATAATAAGTCTTCTCTCTGTGTGAAGCTCTTTACCAACTATGTTTGGGATGATCAGAAAGTTTTAATCTCACGAGGTCAAATCCTCGCAGGTCTTCCTCTTCCTCTTTATGATGTTAACTTTCCTTTATTCTATGAAATTATTTCCCACCCCAATTTTTCTTGTGCCATTTATCAATTGACTGGTGATTGTATTCGCCTCTTAGTGGAATTCGCAAATCGTGCCGCTTTTGGGAAATATTTATATTCAACTGATCTTACGAAACCTGGATTTGAGAATATATAAATTTTTGCTGCGAATTATACAGTTGAGGGTTTCTTCAAAAATTACACACTAATTCCTGCGAGGAAAGAAGATAATCGTTGGGGTGTTCGTCTTCATCGTAAAGCTAATATCGCAGCAGATGATCTTCTCATGCACGATATTGATTATGCTTCAGGAAATAATAAGACACCTCGTCGTTCTAATGATGAAGATTGGTATAAATACCCTTTAATGTTATCAGGTTCTTATATTACTGGGATAGTAGAACTTCCTGCGAATCTTCGTAACCGCTATTATCAACCTTGGGTTTTTAGAAATATATGTATTTCCACTTCTTTATCTTTTTGTTACCCTTTAATTTCAAATGAGGTAAGAAACACTCTTGTCTTTTTCTAAACAATATATTGTATCCTCTGTTTCTTATCCTTATTTGAATTTACAGGTTCCACTTCTTCCTGAGATTGCTGCGAGTGAAAATAAAAGTTCTACTTCTTCTAAAAGGCTTACTGCGAGGCAACAAACTCTTCGTTCTGCGAAGGTCTCTCAAGCTTCTGATAGTCAAGATGATGCTCTTCGCAAAGGAAAAAGAAAACTTCAAGATGTTGTTTACGAGAGAAGGAAAAAGAAGATACTCTCAACCAAATCCCATTCCAATGTAATTTCTTCTAATAAGGACATTGAGGAAGATCTTGGTGATGAAGATGATAAATTTCCTGAGAAGGACTTTAGTTCTAATTCTGATACCCTTTCTGACAAAGGAGATGATGATGATGTTGATGAAGGTGGGAATGAAAATTATAGTATCCCAGAAACTTTTGCCTCAGCAATGGTTAGCATCTCTGAGGCTTTCCTCCATTCTTCTCGTGGATTAGGAAATTCTCCTACAACGAATGCTCGCAAACTTATTGCGAAGGCTTGTAAAGTTCCTAATGTTATTGATAATAACCCCCTCAAAGGAATTTCAAGATTCGTCTCTCCTGCTTCATTATATGCTTTAGGTAGCATGGTAAGTTTCTTCTCTATTCCTTGTTTATTTTCTTATTTTATTGATTTCTAACCCCTTTTTTCTTGTTTAGGTTGGAAGAGTTAGTTGTGCAGCTGCTTCTGATTGGGAAAGACGTCATTCTCTTGCAGAGAAGAAAACTTTGAATCGTTGTGCGAAGTTAGAGGTTGAAAATTCAAGTCTCAGTCAGAAAGTAGAAGATTTAAATATTGATAACGCAGAATTAATATCCCGTCACGAACATAATTCACAATCTGCGAGCATCGCAATTGATAATTCTTCTCTTCTTGAGGAGAATAATCAATTAAAGCTTGAAAATTCTTTTCTTCGTAATGATAAGAAGCAACTAGAAGGTAAATTCTTTGCGATGGTAATTATTTTGGTTACTTTTCCTTCGTAATTTGCTAACCAATTCCTTAATTTCTTTCCTTGCTGCAGAAAATCTTGCGAAGATAAATAATGATCTGGAAACTCTCCTTGCTAATCGTAATAAGAAAATTTCTGACTTGAGATCTCAGCTTCTAATTTCCCAGCATAACCATAGTTTATATGTCAAGCGTTTTCGAGCTAAGATGACTCGCAAGATTTGCGAAGATAATGAAATTCCTCTCAAGAAGTACCATACGCTCCTTTCTGAAGAAATTCCTGAAGATACTCCATATCTGGAAATTTCTGAAAGTGAAGTTGAAGATGATAGTGAAGTTGAAGATGATAGTGAAGTTGAAGAAGAAGATCATTTTGATGGGAACAGATCGCCTGAAGAATAACTTCATTCTTTTTTTTTTCTTTTTTTGTATATCTGTTCTGTAACTTTTCAATACAACACTTTCTTCTTGATTATGCTTTTAATCAATCCAACAATTTATTTTTCAAAGCTTAATTTGAATTAATATTTCTTTGATGTTTATTTCCCTTATTCGCATAACTTGATCATATGGAGAGAAATAATATATCTTAAAGACTTAGCTTAGTATTCCCTTTCCCCTTATTATTTCTCTTCAAATGATCAACTATCGCTGGAAGTATTAGAATATCCTTCTGAATTTATCTTACGAATTTTCTTCTTATTGTGATTATGAATAAAAAATCCTCCCTTCGAAGTATAAGAAATATAAGCCTTTTGCTTTTTACGGAATGTTGCGAAGTAAATAATAAATCTCCCCTTGAAGTATAGAAAGTATGAAGTATACAAAATATGAAATACCCTTAAGAAGTATAAGAAGTATAAGAAGTATTAGCAGCATTCAATTTATGAAGAATTTCCCAATATATGAAGAAGTATAAAAATTATTACTCATTGTATGAAGAAGTATAATAAGTACTTAACCTTCGCAAAATTAAATATCCGTTGAAGAAGTATAATAAATATGAGATATTCTTGAAGAATTATAAGAAGTATTCAACTTTTTGGGGAAATATTCAATATATGGAGAAGTATAAGAAGTATGTAATTCTCATAAATTTTTACGAATATGAACTTATCTGTATTTGATTGCTATCAAAATCGCATCTTTTGTTAAGTCTTCATTAAAATTCTTCAATGATGTTGTCTTTTTTGATAGGACTTCTTGTAAAAATTCTTCAATGATATTGACAGAGCTGTCTTCAAAATTTCTTGATGTATATTCTTGTAAAATTTCTTCAATGATATTGACGAAGTTGTCTTCTTTTCAGATCTTCATAATGTATATTCTTGTATAATTTCTTCAATGATGTTGATGCAATAAATTTCATTAATTTCTGTGGTCTTATCATGCCTTCCTAAGTAAAGGTCTTATTTTTCCACCTCTTTTGTATTAATTATTTGCGATAATATGACAAGTCTGAACATTCTTGCGAACATACAACCTCGTGACATTATCGTCTTGCGATGAAATCGCAAGACATTCTTACACTTTCATGCAAAAACCCATTGATCTCATCTTAACTTCTTTGTATAGTATTTTAGCCTCTTCAGGAATTGTTGCGACAATATGACAGGCCTAAATATTCTTGCGAACATAAAGCCCCATGACATTGCCGTCTTGCGATGAAATCGCAGGACGTCTCTACACTTTCATGTAGCGACCCATTGATCTCATCTTAACTTTATTATGTTCTGCGAGTTCTTTATTCTTTTCTTTCTTTCTTTCTAGAAGGCTCCCAGAACTTCATTTGTTGCACAAATATGACAAGCCTTTATGTTTTCGCAAACAAAAAGCCTCGTGACATTTGCGTCTTATAGCACGTATCAGCTCCCTAATGGAGGGTGCTGCCCTTTATCTTCCCCCTGATTGCCCCTTCAAGGAAGCGTATATCGACCATACAAGGTTAGCTCTTCCCATCCGGTTCTGCCAACAACTAGCTTTTGATCGCAACCTCTTATCCTTTTTGCCTATAGGGCTTATAGTTACGAGGTTGCACCCTATGGGGTATCTTTGGGCCAAGTGCATCATTTGCCAAGACTTGTCAAAAATGGCAGATGTGGTTCAACCTCACCCGGCACTCTTGACTCAACTGTGTACCTCGGCGCCTTGATCGTTTTTTGCACTTCTTGGGAAAGACAGTATGCCTTAGTCGCCCAGCCTAAATCCTCTTACACCGCATTTTATATTGCGTAATGCTGTTAGATTAGGTGAGAATCCAAGGTGTCTAACCCGGATAGGTACCCCATTATTGGGTTGTACCCCAAAATTTTTACCATGTACTAAGGGCCCTTGGTGGTGTTCCGGTTACCCTTAGCCACGTTATAGGTACCCCCTTAAATGACGTACTTTAGGACTTTGCCTCTTACGAATTATAGCTTCGCGAACTAGGGTGTACGCCACAAAGGTTTGCCTTTATAAAATTTTCTGCGGCTCTCTTTCTTTTTTGGAGGCTGATCACAGATTGCGGTCTTTTATTCGCAAATTAATGAAATTTTAATCGGAATATAAATTCTGAAAATTTGTAACTTTTTCCCAATTTCCTGCGAGCAAACAATATTCATAAAATTTTATCACGAAATAAAAATTTTGTTTTGCCACATACCTCATTTTCACGAGCAAACATACTGATAACCTTCTTTTTTCCTCGCAAATCACAATCCCTTATTATCATCGTAAATTTCTTGTATGATTATCATCGTAACTTTATTCTCTTTTTCCTTAATCCTCTGCCATTAAATTTTCACTTCTTTTCACAACCTTTGCCCTTTTTCTCCAATTTTCCTTCTCAGCAGTTTTTCCTTCGCAAACTTCTACTTCTGTATCGTAACATTTCTTTCCCTCAGCCCAATCACCCTTGATAATTCCAATACCCTTCATATGAGGGAACTTTATGCACTGATGTAGGGTGGAAGCTATGCCTAGAATTCCGTGAAGCCATGGCCTTCCTATCAAAGCATTATATGGTGATTCAACATCAACAACATAAAACAGAATTTCAGTTCGCATTCCACTTAATGGAATTCGCATGCTCACTTCTCCTTTGGGCTTGTTGGCAGTTCCATTAAAACCATAAATTCTGTAAGTAGAAGGTATTAAATATGCATCTTTTCCCCCCATATTTTTGTAAGCAGAATAGAAGAGGATATTGACAGAACTTCCCGTATCAATTAAAATCCTATTAAGACCAATTGACTCTTCCTCCATATCATCTTCGTTCTCCTCCATATTCATGTAGATTGCCAGTCTTACTACCAATGGATTATCATGTGCTTCACAACCTTCTGGAATTTCAGTGGCTTCAAAAGAAATTTCACGTTTCTGTCAATCTTCAAGTCGTGAAATCTTTGCGATGTTCATTACTTCCTTTCCTTCACCATCCCTCGCATATACCCTACTTAACACATTATCATGAAAATCCTCTATGGTTTTATATGAATGAACAATGGAATTACAGAAAACATTCCTTGCTTTTGACCCCACTTCTATATGTAGGATTTCTTCTCCCTTTTCTTTTGTCGTGTTCTCCCTGCGAGTTATGGCTGGAGCCTGTGGTAATTGTTGCGACTGTGTCTGCTTAAGTAAAAATTGATTTAGTTTTCCTTGATCAATCATTCGCAAGATTATCCTCTTGATATTATGGCAATTATTTGTAGAATGTCCATGAAAATGATGATATGAACAAAATTCATGACTTCTTGGACCTATTGGTGGTTCCTTTCCCATATTCCATGGAGTTGGTACATTCTCTACCAGGATAATTGATTGCCATATCTTTTCTATACTTGTATTCAAAGGTGGCAATTTTATCTCTTCCCTTACCATTCTTTGACCTCCTTGACCGTTGTTATAATTTTGTCTCTGGTTTCCTTGTCCAAAATAATTTTGCCTTTGTCCACCATAATTTTCTTGTTGTTGATCTAATCTTGGAATTTGGTTATTTCCTATCCGATTATAGAAATTCTTCTCTCTATCATATTCTTCTTGATCTCTACTGCCCATTGCTACCATCTTTGGCTGGCTATCATTGATTTTGTTCTCTTCTGAAATTTGAGAAGAAGTTTGTGAGGATGTTTGCGAAGTACCTGCTACTACATTGATTATTTTGGGAAGTAAATTTGCTCCTCCCTCTTGATTGCTAGTGTCTGTTACTGGATATGACTCCATATTGTTTTGCTTTTCTTCTAGTGTAATGTATTCTTCTTGCAATTCTCGTAATTCTGTCATCATTATGGAATTCTTTCTTCTGAAGATTTGAACATATAATTGTTCAGTTGCGAACATCGCATTTATGAAGGACAGAATCAAGTATCTCTCATCTACACACCCTGCCATATCACTGCACATAGTCTTCCATCGTCTTACCAAATGTTTCAGACTTTCACCCACTCTTTGTTTTAAACCAAATACATCTTCAATACCAAGCCGTGAAGAGTGATTTGAGATATATGCTCCAAGGAAAACTGCTTGTAAATGATTGAATGACGTAATAGTGTTCTTAGGGAGTCCTTCGAACCACTTTAGAGCTTCCCCTGTTAAACTTGATGCGAAGTACTTGCATAACACAGCATCATGATTCTCCCATTGTAACATGCATCTTATGTATGCTTTAATGTGCTGAATAGCACATGAAGTCCCATCAAAATACTGGTAAGTGTGGGCAAATTACATTTTGGTGGAATTCCTCCCAACTGTACTTCTCTAGCAAATGGGGTCCTCGCAGCTTCTTCTATTGCTTCATCTAATTGCCTCCTATCTCCTCCTCTTCTATTGTTTATCATCCCTCTCATTTCTGCTAATTCTCGAAAGATTCGTGCATTTGCCTCAGAATTCTCATCCATTGGTCTTTTTAATGCAGCTTCTCTTCTTCTACGTTCTTGCGCTTCCTCCCTTGCGATCCTTTGCATTCTATCATATTCTTCATTAATGTTTTCATTTGCATAATTCTGCAAATATCTTCTTTCTAAATTATCATAATTGTTCAGTTGTAAAGAATCTTGGAATTCTTGTTCTTCCCTTTCTATTCTTCTCATTCTTCTCATGCGAATATCAGGAATTTCTTCTTCTTCATTTCTCCTTCTTCTGTGACTTATTTCTTCTTGATTTACTTGTACTCTGATTCGAGAATTCGGTTCATTCCTTTCCACTTATGTTTGTTGATTTACAATTCTTCTCTTAATTCTTTCATACTCAACATTTTGTTTGTTACGAATTTCTTCATGTCTTCTTACTCCATTCTCGTGATTGTTTTGATGTATTGCTTGTTGTCTCTCAGTTTCTTCCATAAGTTTCTGTTCTTCCTCTCGATTCTGATTGTTTTCTTTATGATTTGGTCTTGTTCGTAAATTCTCCATATTTTGTTCGCGGTTTGGTATTAAAATGAAACGATTTTCTTGATTTCTATCACCTTGATTCTGCGCTTGTTCTTGCATATCATTTTCATTATTGATTATCGGTGAATTTTGTCCTTCTCTTTCTATTCTAACATTTGATCTTGCAACACTTTGAGATTTCCTCCTTTGTAACATCTCATTTTCCATCCTCAATTCTTGATTTTGTCTTGTTAATTTGGCACATTTTTCAGCTTTGATCATTCCTTCTTTTTGGATTCCTTGTCTCAATGTTTCTAGCATCTCCCTTTCTCTTTCAAGAATTGTTCCTCCCATCAACCTCCCATTTTCTCTGATTTTTGGTTCTCTATCTTATTCTTCTGGTGTATTAGTTCTCCAAGTGTGTATACTCACTTGATCATGATCTTCTACTTGTTGAGCTTGATTTCTTCGATTACTCCTTCTTCTACTAGGTTCTCCTGTTATATTTGCTTCTCCTCCTGCTAATCTTACACTTCTTATTACTTCAGTTAATGGTTCTGATGTGTTTCTTCTTCTTGTCATTTTTCTGGTACAGGAATTCTTTCTCTCCCTGTTGATAGGTGTAGAATACACCTAATTTACTATCTAAGAGTTTATGCTTTCTTTGCTATTTTTCTAGTAAATTGTGTATTTTACGTGTGTTTTTGAGTTATTAGGTACTCTGGAGTCGCAAGGAGGAAAAGGAGAAGAAATCATTCAATTTGAGCTAAAAGGGCAAAAAGGTCATTTTAGGGGCGGACACTATCTGGAGCCCAGCTATGGTTAAGGGGCTCTCATTCAGGGTACCCCTTATCACTCAGCAGTGGATGTTATTATAATTGGATAGCCCTTATCCAAAGGAAGGTTGGCTGTAGCACCCAGTCAGTGGGTGGTTTTAATGGTGGAGAATTGCACTTGTGGTGTCTGAAATTGCAGGTGGAGCTAATGCATTTGTGGCTAGGTCAAGATGGTGACATGTTTTTGGAGCTGTGCTGTGTGAATGGGACAATGATTGATGTGTGATATGAGGCAGTGGAGAAGTTGTTGTTACTGTCTGACTTGTTGCGGGGTGTGTTTGAATGTTAGTTGGGAACAGTTGATGCTTGGTGAGTTCTTGAAAGATGGTGCTAAACAACTGCAATTTGAGATGAATAACTGCAGAGAAATTGCAGCTGTTGCAAACATAGCACATCCATCTTGGTTGTGAAGCACAATGATGGTGCAGCAGGGCCATCATGGCTGTGCAATGATTGCAACATCTTGGACCGATTCAACTCAGCTTGGACCAGTTAGACTCGGTGTTTGATCCCGATGACCGATCCGATCCAGCTCAGCGAGTAAGCCAATCCAGCCGACTAAGACAACTGACTCAAAGATGAATTGACTTTATTCTTTGACCTTTGACTAACAGTTGACTGACGGTTGACCTGTTTGACCGTTAGTCATAATGGTTGACGGACGGAATATACCTTCGCCGGGGGAGAATTTTCAGGTAGTCGGCGGCGATGGATTCTGGCCTATTTCCGGCCAAAACCCAGTTTTCCGGCGAGCAAAAGTTGCAGAATTTTGTGTGGATTTCTCTCATGGGATGTGAAGAGTTGGACTTGGAATTGAATGAAGAATTTGGCTTGGATTTGGAAAGAGGAGATGAAAGATTTGAGAAAGGCTTGGATTTGGAAATTGAGATACAAAAGGAAAGGGATTCTATTCCTTAGAAGATATGGAGAACATTGAAGCCTATAAATAGAGAAGAACTTCTACACTTCCATACATATAGATGCACTTAGATACACACATCTTTTACAATACTTTTGCACATTGATACACACACAACACTTCTCTTTTCTTTATTCTTTGTGTGAACTCTTTAATATGAGTAACTAATTTGATTGAGGATGAATTCCTAGTTCTTAACATATGGTTTGAGTTTTGTTTCAATTCTACTTTGAAGTTTTCATATGATTATCGTTTGTTTTTACTAATAGGAGTGATCTTAAAGACATTCATGATTGATTGATAGATTATCTAGGTGCACAACTAGATTGATTTGTTAGTCTAATCTAAAGCTAGTGTAAGTTAGGGGATAAGTAATCGTTTCTTGACTTTTCACATAAGTAGCAAACACGAGACCTTGCGGAGGGATTCCGTGGAGCAATTATGTGTAAAAACAACGTTAGCAAGTGAACCTTGATCTAAGAGTTTAACTACTAATATCAACCTAATAAATTCATAAATCTTAATGCGTTTAACTAAATTACATCTTGAGTGATCTACTACTAGGTGGTTTGGTGAATAGAATCCGGTAGTCGAGAACTTCCGTATCCGGTGATATAAGGGATTTTGGGGTTAGCACTGATCTAGCTGCTATACCCACGGTTGGTGATAATTTGTGACTAATAAGAAGTGGAAAAGAACATAACTTTAATCATTGTTTTGTAGCGAAGAAGGATTCGTTGATCTAATCTCTCTTATTGATTTCCTTTTAATTACTTTGTTTATTTCTTTTGCTTTATAAATTTTACAACCAATACCCCCCTTTGTGTGACAATTTTACAACTAGAATCTCGTGCTCCTCGTGGGATCGACCTTGACTACCCTATATTACTTGTTAATTAGGTAGTAAAGTATTAATTAATTTGTTGTGGTTACGACACGTATACAAATTTTGGCGCCGTTGCCGGGGAGCATCGGATGATTTTAGTTGTTTTTACTTTTTTCTTTATTCTTGCTTTGTTGGATTCTTTATCGTATCTAACTTAGTTTTTGAGAATTGTTTTTCAGGTACCGGTTTTCCATGTATGGTGGACAAGAGCAAGCATATTTCAACAATCAATACGATTTTCAAACTCAACATCATGGCAATTTCCAACCATCCTTAGGATACAATCAAAATGAATCTTTTGGCTATGATCAAAATCCTACGGAACCTTATGGATATTCTCATGCATATCAACAACCTTATGACGGGTATGTAAGTGGACAATTACAAGGATGGACGGATAATTATGCTTCTAATACATTGTTTTCTAGTAATGTGCAGACGGAGAGTTGGGAATATACTCCTCTTCATCGTGATTTTCCTTCACTTTTTAAGGATATACAATCTAGAAACTCTATACACGGTGGTAAGCGTGTTAATATCCGTAAACTTGCATAAAAGTTATACAAATTGGAAGATGATGGAGACTCGGAAGAGCTTGTCGCAGAAATTAGTAGGACCATTCATATGGAACTTAAACGACGTCGGGATAAAGGTTATGAAACTGATGAAGATTCTTATTATGGTGATTCCGATAATGAAGATGATTGTGTTGAAAAGGACCAACCTTTGGAAACTTTTGATGACGCTAGTGTAGATTACTCGAGCCTTGATCTTAATAATGATCAATCACCTATTCAAAATGTAGAGCTTGAGGAAGATGCATTTAGTGCTTGGAAAACATTCCTTAGGGAAAATTATGAGTCCGCAAAAGTGTATGAAAGTTGCAACCATGAGGAAGTTATTCCAACTCCGGATCATAATAACGATCCTTCGCCTATTCAAAAGGAGGAGATTGGGTGTGACTTTCCTATTGTTGTAAACGGTGTAACACCCTCACAAAAAGATCTTACAATTTTTACCGACGAAAATCACTTTAGTGAATGGCCCGATTCCGATGATGAAGATGTTGAAGAGGTGATGCTCGATAATGGAACCGAATTGAATGATATTGTGGAAGACCCAATTGAACTTGTTAATGATTATGATGATGCCGATACTTTGGTTAAGGTAGAAAATGATGAAGAATGGTTGCAAAGTTTGATAGAGGACCACGATATACAAGAGGTAAGTAGTTCATTTGAATTTTTTAAGAATGAGGAGGATACCGTAATACAAGAAATTGTGCAAGGTTTGTCTAACCCTTTGCATGTTAATTCTTCTCCTTTACCTCTTATTGGTTTGAATGTATGTGCTTCGAAAGTATTTTTGAATAACTTTGTTTCTCGATATCCACCATTGGAAACACTTGATTCTAACACTATGCAGGTTTGCCGAGAGGAATCCATAGAAATTCCCAAATTCTATGTTCTTTATACCCTTCCGAGTGTGGACAAGAATAAGTGTGGGGGAAATTTCTATCGAGCTATAACTTTACTATTTGTGCTAATATTTGTATGGAGTTATTGTGCTAATAATTTTCTTGTGCTAATATTTGTATGGAGTTATTGTTTTCAAAACAGGTACTATGGGAGGACCCCCAAATTTTCCGATTGTTGGTATATGGGGAGTGAGTCTTACAAGATCCATGTCGGGCCGTCGACTTTAAAACAAGCGCTAAGTGGGAGGCAACCCACCGGTTTTGTATTTCTTATCCTTTTATTTTGCTTTTTCTTTTGTTATTTATTTTGTTTCATATCATATTAAGATTTCCCACCTTGACTTTACTTGGACGATTCAATTACATTGAGGACAATGTAAGGTTTAAGTGTGGGGGAGTGGCTAAGCATATATTTTTTGCATATAAAAGAAAAAAAAAAGAGAATTTTGCATTAAAACTTCCAACTTTTAGAGATTTTAGAGTCACTAGCATAATTCTAGGTATGATTACATAGAGAATTCTGACCGACATAATTGAACTTGGAAGTGTTAGGGAACTACGTTCGATTTCTTGCTTGTTAGAGTGTTAAATAATGGATTTAATCATGCCGGTGATGCAAATTTGGTGCAGGGAGAAGTGCGTTATTAGAGTTGCTGATCAATCATTAGTGGAGACTACCCATTTTCATATCATGAGAGGCACCGACCAAAAATTCTTCCTTTACTAAAGAGCTTCTTTTGAGTGTGTGTCACCGTACGTTAATTCCGGGTAGAATGGTGAGCTACCCAATTTCAGCACTATTTTGATCTCTTGAGTGCTAATCTTTGTCAATCATGAGGGTGACGTTTATAGATGAAAGCTACCTTCTTGTAGTTCGATTTGCAGTTAGCACCATTCTCTCGCTCGACAACAACGGGTCCATAGAAACACCATAATCATCAACAACAAGGGAGTGACATCAAAATCTACAAGGAAAGTTGAAAAGGTTCAAGGTTTGAAAGCAACAATGGAACAAGAAAAATAGCATAATTTTATATCAAAGTTGAAGACTTAAAATGTAATGAGGTAATTCTATATCCAAGTGTTAAGACGTATTTACAAAGCGAAGAAAGTAAAAGGTGAGAATTATTGAAGTTTATGATTTCAAGACGATACAAGTTGTGAAGAATCAAGCGGTAAAGTACTTTTCCACGGCCATGGTTTATTTTATTTTTCACTTTGTTTTGTATTTTGTTTCTCTTGTCTAAAAAAAAAAAAAAAAAAAAAAAAAAAAAAAAAAAAAAAAAATATATATATATGAAACAAGAGAAATATCTATTATTGTTTTGTTTTGAATAAGCCGCGGGGAAGGAAAATCTATAATGAAGTTTCAAGCGACACGGATTTCGAGGAAAAAGGTTACAAATTGTTAAGGATTTATGAAGTTCTAGTATTTATCATTAATAGTTGAAGCCGAAGACCAAGAAGATGAAGACAAGGAGCGGAAGACGTTTCTTTTGGATTCCGTGAGAGTGGTGTTATCATAATTGGCAATCGGATGTGAAGGTAAGTAAGTAATCTCATCCTTGATATAAGTGGTTGATTTCCTTTCTTAGAGATTGTTAGAAAAATGGTTTTTTCAAAATGATTAAAAGATGTGGGTTTTTAAAAATTTCGGAAGTTATACTTCCCACCATTCAACGTGTTGCAGGAATTCTCTCTTCATTCCTACCTGCACATATGTGAGACCCATAAAAAAAGCCTTCTTTTTGAGTGCAATTATCATAAAACCCTTTTAAGTGAGGCAGAAGTCGAGGCGAAATGCTTATTGATCGTTTCTCAAACACGTGTTCTCTCATTATGGTGTGGTTATTTCTCACTCAACATTTAAGAATGAGAATATGTTCTTTAGTATTTCTAATTTCTTATTACTAGCATGCAGAAACTCTATGTCCTCATAGCTCTTAGGATGCTTGGGATGCTGGAACGCTTTGAAGTTGTAAGTTTTAGTTTGATTTGCTCGAGGACTAGCAAAGTCTAAGTGTGGGGGAATTTGATAGGTGTAGAATACACCTAATTTACTATCTAAGAGTTTATGCTTTCTTTGCTATTTTTCTAGTAAATTGTGTATTTTACGTGTGATTTTGAGTTATTAGGTACTCTGGAGTCGCAAGGAGGAAAAGGAGAAGAAATCATTCAATTTGAGCTAAAAGGGCAAAAAGGTCATTTTAGGGGCGGACACTATCTGGAGCCCAGCTATGGTTAAGGGGCTCTCATTCAGGGTACCCCTTATCACTCAGCAGTGGATGTTATTATAATTGGATAGCCCTTATCCAAAGGAAGGTTGGCTGTAGCACCCAGTCAGTGGGTGGTTTTAATGGTGGAGAATTGCACTTGTGGTGTCTGAAATTGCAGGTGGAGCTAATGCATTTGTGGCTAGGTCAAGATGGTGACATGGTTTTGGAGATGTGCTGTGTGAATGGGATAATGATTGATGTGTGATATGAGGCAGTGGAGAAGCTGTTGTTCTATACTGACTTGTTGCGGTGGTGTGTTTGAATGTTAGTTGGGAACAGTTGATGCTTGGCTGATTCTTGAAAGATGGTGCTAAACAACTGAATTTGAGATGAATAACTGCAGAGAAATTGCAGTTGTTGCAAACATAGCACAGCCATCTTGGCTGTGAAGCACAATGATGGTGCAGCAGGGCCATCATGGCTGTGCAATGATTGCAACATCTTGGACCGATTCAACTCAGCTTGGAACAGTTAGACTCGGTGTTTGATCCCGATGACCGATCCGATCCAACTCAGCGAGTAAGCCAATCCAGCCGACTAAGACAACTGACTCAAAGATGAATTGACTTTATTCTTTGACCTTTGACTAACAGTTGACTGACAGTTGACCTGTTTGACCGTTAGTCATAACGGTTGACGGACGGAATATACCTTCACCGGGGGAGAATTTTCAGGTAGTCGGCGGCGATGGATTCCGGCCTATTTCCGGCCAAAAACCCAGTTTTCCGGCGAGCAAAAGTTGCAGAATTTTGTGTGGATTTCTCTCATGGGATGTGAAGAGTTGGACTTGGAATTGAATGAAGAATTTGGATTGGATTTGGAAAGAGGAGATGAAAGATTTGAGAAAGGCTTGGATTTGGAAATTGAGCTACAAAAGGAAAGGGATTCTATTCCTTAGAAGATATGGAGAACATTGAAGCCTATAAATAGAGAAGAACTTCTACACTTCCATACATATAGATGCACTTAGATACACACATCTTTTACAATACTTTTGCACATTGATACACACACAACACTTATCTTTTCTTTATTCTTTGTGTGAACTCTTTAATATGAGTAACTAATTTGATTGAGGATGAATTCCTAGTTCTTAACATATGGTTTGAGTTTTGTTTCAATTCTACTTTGAAGTTATCATATGATTATCGTTTGTTTTTACTAATAGGAGTGATCTTAAAGACATTCATGATTGATTGATAGATTATCTAGGTGTACAACTAGATTGATTTGTTAATCTAATCTAAAGCTAGTGTAAGTTAGGGGATAAGTAATCGTTTCTTGACTTTTCACATAAGTAGCAAACACGAGACCTTGAGGAGGGATTCCGTGGAGCAATTGTGTGTAAAAACAACGTTAGCAAGTGAACCTTGATCTAAGAGTTTAACTACTAATATCAACCTAATAAATTCATAAATCTTAATGCGTTTAACTAAATTACATCTTGAGTGATCTACTACTAGGTGGTTTGGTGAATAGAATCCGGTAGTCGAGAACTTCCGTATCCGGTGATATAAGGGATTTTGGGGTTAGCACTGATCTAGCTGCTATACCCACGGTTGGTGATAATTTGTGACTAATAAGAAGTGGAAAAGAACATAACTTTAATCATTGTTTTGCAGTGAAGAAGGATTCCTTGATCTAATCTCTCTTATTGATTTCCTTTTAATTACTTTGTTTATTTCTTTTGCTTTATAAATTTTACAACCAATACCCCCTTTGTGTGACAATTTTACAACTAGAATCTCGTGCTCCTCGTGGGATCGACCTTGACTACCCTATATTACTTGTTAATTAGGTAGTAAAGTATTAATTAATTTGTTGTGGTTACGACACGCATACAACTGTTTCTAGCGCCAATTATGTAGTTGCAGAATAAGCTACAACTACACCCTCAATAGAATTAGTAAAAACTCAAGAAGTTCTTGATGATGAATAACAATTTTCTTATTAATGTTCTCAATTGATTACAAAGAAGTATCTAAATGGAATTAGAATAGTTACAACTTTCTCTATTCTCTTTCCTAAAATATTTTCTAATACTCACTAAAAGAACCTCTTGAATTCTACATTTGAACTCCTATTTATAGTAAAACTTATACAGCTGTACATGAGTTACGAAGTATCGCAACTCATACTCGCAAAATTACTCCATCCTCGCAAAACTTCATATTTCTCCGCGCTTCTTCTATCATCGTAACATTTTATAATTCTTTTCTCCTTTATTTATTACGATACTCGTGAACTATTATCTTGCGATATTCAGTACTTACAGGACCCATTGGTGGTTCCTTTCCCATGTTCCATGGATTTGGTATATGCTCTACCAGGATAATTGCTTGCCATATCTTTTCTACACTTGTATTCAAAGGTGGCAACTTTATCTCTTCCCTTACCATTCTTTGACCTCCTTGACCGTTGTTATAATTTTGTCTCTGGTTCCCTTGTCTAAAATAATTTTGCCTTTGTCCCCCATAATTTTCTTGTTGTTGATCTAATCTTGGAATTTGGTTATTTCCTATTCGATTATAGAAATTCCTCTTTCTATCATACTCTTCTTGATCTCTACAACCCATGATAGGTGTAGAATACACCTTAATTTACTATCTAGTAGTTATGCTTTCTTTGCTATTTTTCTAGTAAATTATGTATTTTTACGTGTGTTTTTGAGCTATTAGGTACTCTGGAGTCGCACGGAGGAAAAGGAGAAGAAATCATTCAATTTGAGCTAAAAGGGCAAAAAGGTCATTTTAGGGGCGGACACTATCTGGAGCCCAGTCAATGTTAAGGGGCGTCTCTGATTTGGGGGAGCACTAAATATAGTCTAGCTGTGGTTAAGGGGTACCATCTGGGTGTCCCTTATCATTATGAGTAGGTGTAAATATCCAGTGGGTGGTTTTAATGGTGGGTGTCTGAATTATTGAACCCATATACCCACACCCGTGGGGCGTACCCATCCGGACCCGAACCCGGATCCAGACCCAACTCTCATACCTAAACCTAAAATCGAGTATAGACCTTCTCAATCATTACGCACTTCTGAAATTTAGAAGAACAGGGAGAAAAGCTGCGCAGCAGCCATAAACAAATCGATAGAAATCGAGAGAGAGCAACAGAGCTGTGAGGAATTGATACAGAAGTGAAGCTATTAAGCAGACAGAGTTGGTGGAAGCAATTCAGATGAAGATATGAAGCTCAGAAAGAAGAAATCGAAATTCAAGAACTGAAGTAGATCGAAAAGGGGGTAGATTCAAGAGCTACTGAAATTGAGTTCTGTGAGGAGAAGGGTTCTGTGAGGTGGTATTGAAATTGAAGTATGAGATGTTGATGGAAGAAATCAGGGTTGCTATTGTTCCATGGAGAAACAGATCGAGAAGTTGAAGCTCAAAGAGATGTTAATGGTGTTGAGAAGGAGAAACTTGATGGCTGCTTTGTGAAATTCAGTGATGGGGTTTTGTTGGTCGGAACAGATGAGTGATGAATTGAAGCGATTGATATGATTAAGAAATTAGGGTTTGTGGTGTTTCTGTGTAACTCAGGAGCTGCTTGAAATTGGGTTTTGATTGTGGTGGTAATGAAGACACAGAGGAAATCAAGAGAAGAATTGAAGATGTTGGTTCATAGTCAGATTGGGTTTTAAATAAACCAATTGATGTTTGTTGAATTTCATGGGTCTGGTAGATGGATTGTGAGGCTGTTATTGGGACTCAGAAGCATCAGAAAAGGGGTTTCTGCTAATTTAATCTGTGTTGGTGGTGTTGGTATGAAGCTCAGTAAAATGGGTTTGGTTCTGAGATAGAGAAATTGAGCTCTTGTTGTTGTTGAATTAAGATGGGTTTTGTGGTTTGACATGGGATTACTGAGATGGGTTTTTCGAAATTGAATTCAGGAAAATCAAGATGATGGAGATGGATTGTAAGTGGTGGTGCAATTGAAGAAATGGGTTCTGTTAGTGAAGGTGTAATTGATTCAACTGTGAACTGGTGGCTTGACTGAGATGGAAATCAGTTGAAGGAGAGAACTATTGCAGAGGATTTGATCTGCAAATGGTAGTAAATCAGAAAAAGAAATGGGAGTTGGTGGATTGAATGAGAGATGTATGGTTGTTAGGTTACAGGGATGGTTTGAACTCAGTGTTGCAGGTTTTAGCTAGAACTGGAGTTTGCGAAGAATTACAGTGTGACATGAACTGATGTTGGAGCATGGGAAGGTGGATTTGATAGTGAAGCTGGAGCCATGGCGTGTACTGTGTTTGAATGAGAAACAGTTGAGGTGAAAATGGTGGATTAATGGTTTGAGGCAAGGATATAGCTGAAGTTGTGGGAATTGGGTTATCGCAGTTGAGCAGACGTTGCAGGTTATGAAGTTGTGCCATTAATTGTGAATTGGCAGCAAAGAAGCAGAAGTGGCTCAAGGTGTTGGAATAAGCAGGTATTGCTGCTAAGAATGGCTAGAATGTGTGTTTGAGATGCTGCCAGTAAAGAAGATTGTGCATGAATTGAAGTGTGCAGGGAAAACTAAAAGGTCAGCCATCATGGCTGAAGTGAACTGGTGAAGCGCAATGATTGCCATGCTCTAATTCTGATTGCAATGGCCTAGGCCAAGTTAACTCACATGACTCGGATCTGACTCGGTCTGAGTTTGACCGAGCTAATTCAGTTAACTTCCCAATCCATATTGACCGTTGACCCGATTGACCTTTGACTAACAGTTGACTGACGGTTTTGACCTATTTGACAGTTAGTCATAACGGTTGACGGACGGAATATACCTTCACCGGAGGAGAATTTTCAGGTTGCCGGCGGCGACGGATTCCGGCATATTTCCGGAGAGCAAAAGTTGCAGAATTTTGTGTGGATTTCTCTCATGGGATGTGAAGAGTTGGACTTGGAATTGAATGAAGAATTTGGCTTGGATTTGGAAAGAGGAGATGGAAGATTTGAGAAAGGCTTGGATTTGGAAATTGAGCTACAAAAGGAAAGGGATTCTATTCCTTAGAAGATATGGAGAACATTGAAGCCTATAAATAGAGAAGAACTTCTACACTTCCATACACATTCACATATAGATGCACTTAGATACACACATCTTTTACAATACTTTTGCACACTTTTACACACACAATACTTTTCTCTTTGTGTGAACTCTTTAATATGAGTAACTAATTTGATTGAGGATGAATTCCTAGTTCTTAACATGTTTTGAGTTTGTTTTAAATCTACTTTGAAATTTTCACATGATTATCGTTTGTTTTTACTAATAGGAGTGATCTTAAAGACATTCATGATTGATTGATAGATTATCTAGGTGTACAACTAGATTGATTTGTTAATCTAATCTAAAGCTAGTGTAAGTTAGGGGATAAGTAATCGTTTCTTGACTTTTCACATAAGTAGCAAACACGAGACCTTGCGGAGGGATTCCGTGGAGCAATTGTGTGTAAAAACAACGTTAGCAAGTGGACCTTGATCTAAGAGTTTAACTACTAATATCAACCTAATAAATTCATAAATCTTAATGCGTTTAACTAAATTACATCTTGAGTGATCTACTACTAGGTGGTTTGGTGAATAGAATCCGGTAGTCAAGAACTTCCGTATCCGGTGATATAAGGGATTTTGGGGTTAGCACTGATCTAGCTGCTATACCTACGGTTGGTGATAATTTGTGACTAATAAGAAGTGGAAAAGAACATAACTTTAATCATTGTTTTGCAGCGAAGAAGGATTCCTTGATCTATTCTCTCTTATCGATTTCTTTTTAATTGCTTTGTTTATTTTATTTACTTTCTTAAATTCTTTTTAATACCCCCCTTTGTGTGACAATTTTACAACTAGAATCTCGTGCTCCTCGTGGGATCGACCTTGACTATCCTATATTACTTGTTAATTAGGTAGTAAAGTATTAATTAATTTGTTGTGGTTACGACACGCGTACAAATTTTGGCGCCGTTGCCGGGGAGCATCGGATGATTTTAGTTGTTTTTACTTTTTTATTTATTCTTGCTTTGTTGGATTCTTTATCGTATCTAACTTAGTTTTTGAATTGTTTTTTAGGTACCGGTTTTCCATGTATGGTGGACAAGAGCAAGCATATTTCAACAATCAATACGATTTTCAAACTCAACATCATGGCAATTTCCAACATCCTTAGGATACAATCAAAATCAATCTTTTGGCTATGATCAAAATCCTACGGAACCTTATGGATATTCTCATGCATATCAACAACCCTAGACAATCACAAGGATGGACGGATAATTATGCTTCTAATACATTGTTTTCTAGTAACGGAGAGTTGGGAATATACTCCTCTTCATCGTGTTTTTCCTTCACTTTTTAAGGATATACAATCTAGAAACTCTATACACGGTGGTAATCGTGTGAACGTCCGTAAACTTGCACAAAAGTTATACAAATTGGAAGATGATGGAGACTCGGAAGAGCTTGTCGCAGAAATTAGTAGGACTATTCATATGGAACTTAAACGACGTCGGGATAAAGGTTATGAAACCGATGAAGATTCTTATTATGGTGATTCCGATAATGAAGATGATTGTGTTGAAAAGGACCAACCTTTGGAAACTTTTGATGACGCTAGTGTAGATTACTCGAGCCTTGATCTTAATAATGATCAATCACCTATTCAAAAGGTAGAGCTTGAGGAAGATGGATTTAGTGCTTGGAAAAAATTCCTTAGGGAAAATTATGAGTCCGCAAAAGTGTATGAAAGTTGCAACCATGAGGAAGTTATTCCAACTCCGGATCATAATAACGATCCTTCACCTATTCAAAAGGAGGAGATTGGGTGTGATTTTCCTATTGTTGTAAACGGTATAACACCCTCACAAGAAGATCTTACAATTTTTACCGACGAAAATCACTTTAGTGAATGGCCCGATTCCGATGATGAAGATGTTGAAGAGGTGATGCTCGATAATGAAACCGAATTGATTGATATTGTGGAAGACCCAATTGAACTTGCTAATGATTATGATGATGCCGAGACTTTGGTTAAGGTAGAAAATGATGAAGAATGGTTGCAAAGTTTGATAGAGGACCACGATATGCAAGAGGTAAGTAATTCACTCGAATTTTTTAAGAATGAGGAGGATACCGTAATACAAGAAATTGTGCAAGATTTGTCTAACCCTTTGCATATTGATTCTTCTCCTTTACCTCTTATTGGATTGAATGTATGTGCTTCAAAAGTATTTTTGGATGACTTTGTTTCTAGATATCCACCATTGGAAACACTTGATGCTAACACTATGCAGGTTTGCCAAGAGGAATGCATGGAAGTTCCCAAATTCTATGTTCTTTATACACTTCCGAGTGTGGACAAGAATAAGTGTGGGGGAAATTTCTATCGAGCTATAACTTTACTATTATTTTCTTGTGCTAATATTTGTATGGAGTTATTGTTTGCAAAACAGGTACTATGGGAGGATCCCCAAATTTTCCGATTGCTAATATATGGGGAATGAATCTTACAAGAGCCATGTCGGGCCGTCGACTTTAAAACAAGCGCTAAGTGGGAGGCAACCCACCGGTTTTGTATCTCTTATCCTTTTGATTTTGCTTTTATTTTTATTTTTGTTTTGTTTTGTTTATTTATTTTTTATTGTTTTCATATCATATTTGCATCCCCATATTTAATTTCATTAAGTCCATAATCTATCTTAGAAGAGAATTATGATGAATACCTTTTCGTCAGAAAATTTCAGACTGCGCGTAGTTCAGTCCAGAGACCATAACTGTCAGACCGTTTATCAGAACACTATGAAATTTTGACACTGTGTAGAAAACACGTAGGTGAACAACTTTTGTGAAATGGAGTTTTTCCAAATTCCTTACCAATTTGCACAGTTTTTGCGTTTTATCTGCTGTTACGTCAGAATTCAGAACTTTCGGTTTTACACATTGAGGACAATGTGAAGTTTAAGTGTGGGGGAGTGGCTACGCATACATTTTTGCATAAAAAAAAAGAGAAAAATTTTTTTGCATAAAACTTTCAACTTTTAGAGATTTTAGAGTCACTAGCATGCTTCTAGGTATGATTACATAGAGAATTCTGACCGACATAATTGAACTTGGAAATGTTAGGGAACTACGTTCGATTTCTTGCTTGTTAGAGTGTTAAATAATGGATTTAATCATGCCGGTGATGCAAATTTGGTGCAGGGAGAAGTGCGTTATTAGAGTTGCTGATCAATCATTAGTGGAGACTACCCATTTTCATATCATGAGAGGCACGAACCAGAAATTCTTCCTTTACTAAAGAGCTTCTTTTGAGTGTGTGTCACCGTACGTTAATTCCGGGTAGAATGGTGAGCTACCCAATTTCACACCAATTTCAGCACTATTTTGATCTCTTGAGTGCTAATCTTTGTCAATCATGAGGGTGACGTTTATAGATGAAAGCTACCTTCTTGTAGTTCGATTTGCAGTTAGCACCATTCTCTCACTCGACAACAACGGGTCCATAGAAACACCACATCAACAACAAGGGAGCGACATCAAAATCTACAAGGAAAGTTGAAAAGGTTCAAGGTTTGAAAGCAACAATGGAACAAGAAAAATAGCATAATTTTATATCAAAGTTGAAGACTTAAAATGCAATGAGGTAATTCTATATCCAAGTATTAAGACTTATTTACAAAAGCGAAGAAAGTAAAAGGTGAGAATTATTGAAGTTTATGATTTCAAGACGATACAAGTTGTGAAGAATCAAGCGGTAAAGTACTTTTCCACGGCCATGGTTTATTTTATTTTTTTGATTTGTATTGTGTTTCTCTTGTCTAAAAAAAAAATGAAAATGAAAATAAAAATAAAAATAAAAATGAAAAATAAAAATAAAAAAAAATATATATATATAGATGAGACAAGAGAAATATCTATTATTGTTTTGTTTTGAATAAGCCGTGGGGAAGGAAAATTTATAAGGAAGTTTCAAGCGACAAGGAGTTAAGGAAAAAGGTTACAAATTGTTAAGGATTTATGAAGTTCAAGTGTTTATCACCAATAGTTGAAGCCGAAGACCAAGAAGATGAAAACAAGGAGCGGAAGACGTTTCTTTTGGATTCCGTGAGAGTGGTGTTATCATAATTGGCAATCGGATGTGAAGGTAAGTAAGTAATCCCATCCTCGATATAAGTGGTTGATTTCCTTTCTTAGAGATCGTTAGAAAAATGGTTTTTCAAAATGATTAAAAGATGTGGGTTTTTCAAAATTTCGGAAGTTATTCTTCCCACCATTCAACGTGTTGCAGGAATTCTCTCTTCATTCCTACCTGCACACATGTGAGACCCATAAAAAAGCTGTATTTTTTTAGTGCAATTATCATAAAACCCTTTTAAGTGAGGCAGAAGTCGAGGCGAAATGCTTATTGGTCGTTTCTCAAACACGTGTTCTCTCATTATGGTGTGGTTATTTCTCACTCAACATTTAAGAATGAGAATATGTTCTTTAGTATTTCTAACTTCTCATTACTAGCATGCAGAAACTCTATGTCTTCATAACTCTTAGGATGCTTGGGACGCTGGAACGCTTTGAAGTTGTAAGTTTTGGTTTGATTTGCTCGAGGACTAGCAAAGTCTAAGTGTGGGGGAATTTGATAGGTGTAGAATACACCTTAATTTACTATCTAGTAGTTATGCTTTCTTTGCTATTTTTCTAGTAAATTATGTATTTTACGTGTGTTTTTGAGCTATTAGGTACTCTGGAGTCGCACGGAGGAAAAGGAGAAGAAATCATTCAATTTGAGCTTAAAAGGGCAAAAAGGTCATTTTAGGGGCGGACACTATCTGGAGCCCAGTCAATGTTAAGGGGCGTCTCTGATTTGGGGGAGCACTAAATATAGTCTAGCTGTGGTTAAGGGGTGCCATCTGGGTGTCCCTTATCATTATGAGTAGGTGTAAATATCCAGTGGGTGGTTTTAATGGTGGGTGTCTGAATTATTGAACCCATATACCCACACCCGTGGGGCGTACCCATCCGGACCCGAACCCGGATCCAGACCCAACTCTCATACCTAAACCTAAAATCGAGTATAGACCTTCTCAATCATTACGCACTTCTGAAATTTAGAAGAACAGGGAGAAAAGCTGCGCAGCAGCCATAAACAAATCGATAGAAATCGAGAGAGAGCAACAGAGCTGTGAGGAATTGATACAGAAGTGAAGCTATTAAGCAGACAGAGTTGGTGGAAGCAATTCAGATGAAGATATGAAGCTCAGAAAGAAGAAATCGAAATTCAAGAACTGAAGTAGATCGAAAAGGGGGTGGATTCAAGAGCTACTGAAATTGAGTTCTGTGAGGAGAAGGGTTCTGTGAGGTGGTATTGAAATTGAAGTATGAGATGTTGATGGAAGAAATCAGGGTTGCTATTGTTCCATGGAGAAACAGATCGAGAAGTTGAAGCTCAAAGAGATGTTAATGGTGTTGAGAAGGAGAAACAGTGGCTGCTGCTGTGAAATTCAGTGATGGGGTTTTGTTGGTCGGAACAGATGAGTGATGAATTGAAGCGATTGATATGATTAAGAAATTAGGGTTTGTGGTGTTGCTGTGTAACTCAGGAGCTGCTTGAAATTGGGTTTTGATTGTGGTGGTAATGAAGACACAGAGGAAATCAAGAGAAGAATTGAAGATGTTGGTTCATAGTCAGATTGGGTTTTAAATAAACCAATTGATGTTTGTTGAATTTCATGGGTCTGGTAGATGGATTGTGAGGCTGTTATTGGGACTCAGAAGCATCAGAAAAGGGGTTTCTGCTAATTTAATCTGTGTTGGTGGTGTTGGTATGAAGCTCAGTAAAATGGGTTTGGTTCTGAGATAGAGAAATTGAGCTCTTGTTGTTGTTGAATTAAGATGGGTTTTGTGGTTTGACATGGGATTACTGAGATGGGTTTTTCGGAATTGAATTCAGGAAAATCAAGATGATGGAGATGGATTGTAAGTGGTGGTGCAATTGAAGCAATGGGTTCTGTTAGTGAAGGTGTAATTGATTCAACTGTGAACTGGTGGCTTGACTGAGATGGAAATCAGTTGAAGGAGAGAACTATTGCAGAGGATTTGATGCTGCAAATGGTAGTCTGGGCAGAAAAAGAAATGGGAGTTGGTGGATTGAATGAGAGATGTATGGTTGTTAGGTTACATGGATGGTTTGAACTCAGTGTTGCAGGTTTTAGCTAGAACTGGAGTTTGCGAAGAATTACAGTGTGACATGAACTGATGTTGGAGCATGGGAAGGTGGATTTGATAGTGAAGCTGGAGCCATGGCGTGTACTGTGTTTGAATGAGAAACAGCTGAGGTGAAAATGGTGGATTAATGGTTTGAGGCAAAGATACAGCTGAAGTTGTGGGAATTGGGTTATCGCAGTTGAGCCGACGTTGCAGGTTATGAAGTTGTGCCATTAATTGTGAATTGGCAGCAAAGAAGCAGAAGTGGCTCAAGGTGTTGGAATAAGCAGGTATTGCTGCTAAGAATGGCTAGAATGTGTGTTTGAGATGCTGCCAGTAAAGAAGATTGTGCATGAATTGAAGTGTGTCTGGGGAAAACTAAAAGGTCAGCCATCATGGCTGAAGTGAACTGGTGAAGCGCAATGATTGCCATGCTCTAATTCTGATTGCAATGGCCTAGGCCAAGTTAACTCACATGACTCGGATCTGACTCGATCTCGAGTTTGACCGAGCTAATTGATTGACTTCCCAATCCATATTGACCGTTGACCCGATTGACCTTTGACTAACAGTTGACTGACGGTTTTGACCTATTTGACATTAGTCATAACGGTTGTGGACGGAATATACCTTCACGGGGAGAATTTTCAGGGTTCTTGTGACGGATTCCGCCTATTTCCGGCCAAAAACCCAGTTTTCCGGCGAGCAAAAGTTGCAGAATTTTGTGTGGATTTCTCTCATGGGATGTGAAGAGTTGGACTTGGAATTGAATGAAGAATTTGGCTTGGATTTGGAAAGAGGAGATGGAAGATTTGAGAAAGGCTTGGATTTGGAAATTGAGCTACAAAAGGAAAGGGATTCTATTCCTTAGAAGATATGGAGAACATTGAAGCCTATAAATAGAGAAGAACTTCTACACTTCCATACACATTCACATATAGATGCACTTAGATACACACATCTTTTACAATACTTTTGCACACTTTTACACACACAATACTTTTCTCTTTGTGTGAACTCTTTAATATGAGTAACTAATTTGATTGAGGATGAATTCCTAGTTCTTAACATGTTTTGAGTTTGTTTTAAATCTACTTTGAAATTTTCACATGATTATCGTTTGTTTTTACTAATAGGAGTGATCTTAAAGACATTCATGATTGATTGATAGATTATCTAGGTGTACAACTAGATTGATTTGTTAATCTAATCTAAAGCTAGTGTAAGTTAGGGGATAAGTAATCGTTTCTTGACTTTTCACATAAGTAGCAAACACGAGACCTTGCGGAGGGATTCCGTGGAGCAATTGTGTGTAAAAACAACGTTAGCAAGTGGACCTTGATCTAAGAGTTTAACTACTAATATCAACCTAATAAATTCATAAATCTTAATGCGTTTAACTAAATTACATCTTGAGTGATCTACTACTAGGTGGTTTGGTGAATAGAATCCGGTAGTCGAGAACTTCCGTATCCGGTGATATAAGGGATTTTGGGGTTAGCACTGATCTAGCTGCTATACCCACGGTTGGTGATAATTTGGGACTAATAAGAAGTGGAAAAGAACATAACTTTAATCATTGTTTTGCAGCGAAGAAGGATTCCTTGATCTATTCTCTCTTATCGATTTCTTTTTAATTGCTTTGTTTATTTTATTTACTTTCTTAAATTCTTTTTAATACACGCGTACAACCCATTGCTACCATTTTTGGCTGGCTATCATTGATTTTCTTCTCTTCTGAAATTTGCAAAGAAGTTTGTGAGGATGTTTGCGAAGTACCTGCTACTACATTGATTATTTTGGGAAGTAAATTTGCTCCTCCATCTTGATTGCTAGTGTTTGCTACTGGATATGCCTCCATACTGGTTTTGCTTTTCCTCTAGTGTAATGTATTCTTCTTGCAATTCTCGTAACTCTGTCATCATTATGGAATTCTTTCTTCTGAAGATTTGAACATATAATTGTTCAGTTGCGAACATCGCATTTATGAAGGACAGAATCAAGTATCTCTCATCCACGCGCCCTGCCATATCACTGCACATAGTCTTCCATCATCTTACCAAATGCTTAAAACTTTCACCCACTCTTTGTTTTAAACCAAATACATCTTCAATACCAAGCCGTGAAGAGTGATTTGTGATATATGCTCCAAGGAAAGTTGCTTGCAAATGACTGAATGACGTAATAGTGTTCTTAGGGAGTCCTTCGAACCACTTTAAAGCTTCCCCTATTAAACTCGATGCGAAGTACTTGCATAACACAACATCAGGATTCTCACATTGTAACATGCATCTTATGTATGCTTTAATGTGCTGAATAGCACATGAAGTCCCATCAAAGATACTGGTAAGTGTGGGCAAATTGCATTTTGGTGGAATTCCTCCCAATTGTACTTCTCTAGCAAATGGAGTCCTCGCAGCTTCTTCTATTGCTTCATCTAATTGCCTTCTATCTCCTCCTGTTCTATTGTTTATCATCCCTCTCATTTCTGCTAATTCTCGAAAGATCCGTGCATTTGCCTCGGAATTCTCATCCATTGGTCTTTTTAATGCAGCTTCTCTTCTTCTACGTTCTTGCGCTTCCTCCCTTGCGATCCTTCGCATTCTATCATATTCTTCATTAATGTTTTCATTTGCATAATTTTGCAAATATCTTCTTTCTAAATTATCATAATTGTTTAGTCGTAGAGCATCTTGGAATTCTTGTTCTTCCCTTTCTATTCTTCTCATTCTTCTTATGCGAATATCAGGAATTTCTTCTTCTTCATTTCTCCTCCTTCTGTGATTTATTTCTTCTTGATTTGCTTGTACTCTGATTCGAGAGTTTGGTTCATTCCTCTCCACTTCTGTTTGTTGATTTACAATTCTTCTCTTAATTCTTTCATACTCAACATTTTGTTTGTTACGAGCCTCTACATATCTTCTTATTCCATTCTCGTGGTTGTTTTCATGTACTGCTTGTTGTCTCTCAGTTTCTTCCATAAGTTGTTGTTCTTCCTCTCGATTCTGATTGTTTTTTCTAGGATTTGGCCTTGTTCGTAAATTATCCATGTTTTGTTCGTGGTTTGGTATTAAAATGAAACGATTCTCTTGATTTCTTTCACCTTGATTCTGCGCTTGTTCTTGCATATTATTTTCATTATTGATTATCGGTGAATTTTGTCCTTCTCTTTCTGTTCTAACATTTGATCTTGTAACACTTTGAGATTTCCTTCTTTGTAGCATTTCATTTTCCATCCTCAATTCTTGATTTTGTCTTGTTAAATTGGCACGTTCTTCAACTTCGATCATTCGTTCCTTTTGGATTCCTTGTCTCAATGTTTCTAAAATCTCCCTTTCTCTTTCAAGAATTGTTCCTCCCATCAACCTCCCATTTTCTCTGATTTGTGGTTCTCTATCTTCTTCTTCTGGTGTATTAGTTCTCCAAGTGTGTATACTCACTCGATCATGATCTATTATTTGTTGAGCTTGATTTCTTCGATTACTCCTTCTCCTACTAGGTTCTCCTGTTATATTTTCTTCTCCTCCTGCGAGTCTTACACTTCTTCTTACTTCAGTTAATGGTTCTGATGTGTTTCTTCTTCTTGTCATTTTTCTAGTACAGGAATTCTTCAAATCCCTTTTTCTAGCGCCAATTATGTAGTTGCAGAATAACCTACAACTACACCCTCAATAGAATTAGTAAAAACTCAAGAAGTTCTTGATGGTGAATGATAACTTTCTTATTAATTCTCTTAGTTGATTACATAGAATTATCAAAATGGAACTAGAATAGTTACAAATTTTTCTATTCTCTTTCCTAAGATAATTTCTTACACTCATTCCAAGAAACTCCCAAATTTTACATTTGAACTCCTATTTATAGTAAAAATTATGCAGCTGTATGTGAATTGCGAAGTATCGCAATTCATCCTCGCAAAATTATTTCATCCTCGCAAAACTTCATATTTCTCCGCGCTACTTCTATCTTCATATCATTTTATAACTCTTTTCTCCTTTATCTATTACGATACTCGTGAACTATTATCTTGCGATATTCAGTACCTACACTATGTTGTGGCACACCAAGTCACACCATATTCATGCACACCTTGTTCTGGACATATCATGTTATGGCACACCATATTCCGATGCACTATGTTCTGGCACACCACGTTCTAACGCACAATCTTATGGCACACCAAGTTACACCATATTCAAGCACAGCTTGTTCTGGACTTATCATGTTATTGCACACCATATTTCGACGCACTATGTTATGGCATACCACGTTCTGACCCACAATCTTATGGCACACCATTTTCTGACGCATTATGTTATGGCTCATCACATCCTGACGTAGAATCTTATGGCACACCAAGTCACGCTACATTCAAGCAAACCTTGTTTTGAAAATATCATGTTATGGCACACCACTTTCTGACGTACAATCTTATGTCGCACCAAGTCACAACATATTCAAGCACAGCTTGTTCTAGAAATATCATGTTATGTCACACCATATTCCGATGCACTATGTTATGTCACACCATGTTCTCACACACAATCTTATGGCACACCTAGTCACACCATACTCAAGCACACCTTGTTCTGGAAAAATCATGTTATGGCACACCACGTTCTGACGCACAACCTTATGGCGTTCCAAGTCACACGATAATTAAGCACAGCTTGTTCTGGACATATCATGTTATGTCACACCATATATTCCGACGCACTATGTTATGGCACACCATGTTCTCACACAACATATTATGGCATACCAAGTCACACCATATTCAAGCACTCCTTGTTCTTGACATATCATGTTATGGCACACCATATTCCGACGCACTATGTTATGACACACCACGTTCTGACGCACAATTTTATGGCACACCAAGTCACACCATATTTAAGCACACCTTGTTCTGGACATATCATGTGATAGGTGTAGAATACACCTAATTTACTATCTAAGAGTTTATGCTTTCTTTGCTATTTTTTCTAGTAAATTCTGTATTTTACGCGTGTTTTTGAGCTATTAGGTGCTCTGGAGTCGCACGGAAGAAAAGGAGAAGAAATCGTTCAATTTGAGCCAAAAGGGCGTAATGGTCATTTTCCAGGCAAACACTATCAGGAGACGAGCCACGGTTAAAGGGCAACTCTCTCAGAAGAGTATTAAAGACAGACAAGCTGTGGTTAAGGGGCTTCCATCCGGGTATCCCTTATCATTCATGAGCAGGTGTAAATATCCTTGGGTAGCCATTGAGCTGGGGTGTAACCATCCACCCAAGTTATCGAACCCTGAATTGAATGATTTACTCCTCTCATTCATCACATTTCTCTAATTTCTCTGAAATTGAGAAAACAACAGCAGTTGCTGCTGAAATTGAGAGCTGGAGAATTAAAAGAGAAGAAGATCAGTAATGGAAATTGATGGTCGTTCTTGGAGATAATCAAGGGTTTGCTGGGAGATGATTATGACTGTTGCGGTACAGAGAGGAAGAAGAAGTTAGGGTTTTGATGAATCAGTCAGAAAGATGGATGGAGAGATGGGTTCAGCAGGGAAGGAGTGGCTTGAGATAATGGTGGTGAAGCTGTGGTTGCAATTTCAGATTGTGTTGCTGTTGTGAACAATGGAGATGGAAGAAGATGCAGCTCTATACAGTGAATTAAAAGCACAAGAAAAAGAAGTTGAACTGATATTCAAGGGTTGGTGATTAATTGGTTATTGAACTGAAATGGTGAGATTGAGCTGTAGCAATTGGGTGCAAGTCATCTGGTGGCTTGACTGAGATGGAAATAAGTTGAAGGAGAGAACTGTTGTAGAGTAGCTGGTGGATGATAATGGAGAATAAGTGCAGTGAGAACTCAAATGAGTTACAGGGTTGGCAGTTGATGGGTCTGTGGTTTGAGAACTAGTTTGTTGCTGCTCCAGGCTGGATAGGAATTGGTGCTCTGCAATTAGAGCTGTTGAATGTATGGCAGCTGCAGCTGAGTGCAATTCAGTGATGGAGTAGCAGGTGGAGCTGTTGTAGCTGAACTGATATGTTGGCCTGAGCACAACTGAGCTGTGCATTACATGGAACTGGCGGCTTGTTAGGTTGCGAGGGTTTGTCTCGAGATTGCAGGGACTGGCAATTGCAAGTATGAGTAGTTTGTGAAGCTTATGTGCAGATTATGCTTGTGTTGTTCTCAGAGGATGCAACTGATGCAGCAAGGAGAGAAACCAGGAATGGAGTACGGGAACTGATTTAGTCTCAGGTGGAGGTTTTGGAGCTGTTAACCATGGCTCAATGGAACTGGTGTTTGTGTAGCTCCTGCAGATGGTGAGTTTGAAATTACAATCTAATTGAAGCCAGGGATGGAGGTTTGAGCATAACAGTGTTGAAATTGGTGGTTCAGATGGAGAAGACCTGAGTTGATGGTGGATTGTATTGGTTGCAGATGTGAGTTCAATTCACAGAGAAATTTACAGGGAATGGTAGCATAAGAGTTTGATTGTTTGTGAGTTCAAAGTTGAGAAGATCAGGCAAAGAAATGTGTTGGTGGTGCTGTTAACCGGTTCGAATCAAGAAATGGGTGCAGGTATGAACTGCAGAAAATGGGAGCTAAAGTTCTGCAGATTGAAGGTGCTGGTTTGGCTAAGTTTGGGGCTGAGTTGCAAAGGGAATTGGTGGTTGTAGCCAAGGAACTGAAGGCTAGAGAAAAGCAAAGGGGCTGTGTTGCAGTGATGGCTGCTGTTGAATCTGAGAATATGAAGTTGGTGCTGTGGTGATAGTAGCTCGAGTTGAATGATGGTATGGATGGCTGGGTATGATTCAGATTCAGGGATTGAGTCCTGGTAGTGCAGATGAAGCTCAGATGGGGCAAACTACAGAATAGGGGTATGCTGTTCAAGACCCTGTTGATGATCTGTTAAGGCAGTTGAAGACTCAAATGGAGGAGGTAATATTGTGAATTTGAGATGGGTGTTGCCCTGTAATCCTTCAGAATTAAGAGATGTAGGAAATAGGTTAGTGCAGTAACCTTGCAAGGAAGAATGTTGATAGAACTGAGTTAGAGAAAAGAAGCTGCAAGCTCAGGTGGTGATTGAACTGAAGCTGGTGATAAAAGGCTGAGTTGGAGGTGATTGAAGGTTGTTTCAACTGCAATACAATGGAGCAGTGAAGTTTTGATTTGTGTGGTTGAACTGTGGTGAGTCTTGCAGTTGGTTTGTGTTGGCTCAAGAGTTGCAGGAATTGCAGGATGAACAGCCATCACGGCTGGGTGACAGTTGCAGTGCACAGCCATCTTGGCCGTGCATAGCACTTGGCAGGGAGAAGATAGCCAACCAAGACCAGTCAGCTGAGTTAGCTAGCTTTTGGGTTCTGGCTCAGTGATCCTCTTTGACCTAGTCAACTAACGGTTTGACTGCTTTGACCGTTAGTCTTAACGGTTGACCAACGGAATATTCCGTAGAATACTCTCCCGACGACGCATTTCAGGTGAACGGCGGCGACATTCCGGTGCCGGATTCCGGCCAAAAACACAGTTTTCCGGTGAGCAAAAATGCAGAATTTTGGATGGACTTCTCTCATGTGTGTGAAGACTTAGAAGTGGGAATTGGATGAAAACTTGGAAGTTTTGGAGAATTGGACTAGAATTTGGAATATGGCTCAATTTGGGAAAGTGGTGTTCTTATGGAATGAGGAATCTTTTCCTACAAAGACATGGAGAGTATTGAAGCCTATAAATAGAGGAGTTCTGTACAACTTTTTACATGCATCTACTTTGGAGAAGGAGTTAAAGTGCACAAGGATTGGAGGAAGGAGCAACCATCATCTTTGCAATAAGTTTTTCTTTCTTCCTTAATTATTATTATTATTGTGTGAACTCCGAATTATGAGTAGCTAATTTTCTTATTGATTGAGGATGAATTCCTAGTTCTTAATATTTGATTTGAGTTTTGTTTCAATTCTACTTTGAAGTTTTTCATATGATTATCGATTGTTTTTTCTAATATTAATGTTTATGTTTGATTGATAGGTCGTTTGGGTGGCCAACTAAATTGATTTGTTAATTAAGCTAAAGCTAGTAAAAGTTAGGGGATAAGTAATCGGTTCTTGACTATTTACATAAGTAGAAAACACAAGACCTTGCGGAGGGATTCCGTGGAGCAATTGTGTGTAAAAAAAACGTTAGCAAGTGGACCTTGATCTAAGAGTTTAACTACTAATATCAACCTAATAAATTCATGAATCTTAATGCGTTTAACTAAATTACATCTTGGGTGATCTACTACTAGGTGGTTTGGTGAATAGAATCCGGTAGGCGAGAACTTCCGTATCCGGTGAAATTAGGGATTTTGGGGTTAGCACTGATCTAGCTGCTATACCTACGGTTGGTGATAATCTATGACTAATAGCAAGTGGGAAAGAACATAACTTTAATCATTGTTTTGCAGCGAAGAAGGATTCCTTGATCTACTTTCTCTCATTGATTTCAACTTATACTTTTAATTACTTTGTTTATTTATTTTTGCTTTATAAATTTTACAACCAATACCCCCCTTTTTGGCCAAACTGGCCGTGCGTTCCATTGGCACATGCCAACACGTTACCACTAGCCACTTTCTATTCCAAGCCGCTACCCAGTTATAGCGCCCGCAACATGGCCAAACTGGCCGTGCGTTCCATTGGCACATGCCAACACGTTACCACTAGCCACTTTCTATTCCAAGCCGCTACCCAATTGTAGCACCCGCGACTTGGCCAAGGTGGCCATAGGTGCCATTGGCACATGCCAACACGTTACCACTAGCCACTTTCTATTCCAAGCCGCTACCCAGTTATATCGCCCGTAACTTGGCCAAAGTGTCCATGCGTGCCATTGGCACATGCCAACACGTTACCACTATCCACTTTCTATTCCAAGCCGCTACCCAATTGTAGCTCCTGCGACTTGGCCAAGGTAGCCATACGTGCCATTGGCACATGCCAACATGTTACCACTAGCCACTTTTTATTCCAAGCCGCTACCCAGTTGTAGCGCCCGCGATTTGGCCAAGGTGGCCTTACGTGCCATTGGCACATGCCAACACGTTACCACTGGCCACTTTCTATTCCAAGCCGCTACCCAGTTGTAGCGTGCCATTGGCACATGCCAACACATTATCACTAGCCACTTTCTATTCCAAGCCGATACCCAATTTTAGCGCCCGCAACTTGGCCAAGGTTGCCATACATTCCATTGGCACATGCCAACACGTTACCACTAGCCACTTTCTATTCCAAGCCGCTACCCAGTTGTAACGCCCGCGACTTGGCCAAGGTGGCTATACGTGCCATTGGCACATGCCAACACGTTACCACTAGCCACTTTCTATTCGAAGCCGCAACCCAAAAGTAGTGCCCGCAACTTGGCCAAAGTGGCCGTGCGTGCCATTGGCACATGCCAACACGTTACCACTAGCCACTTTCTATTCCAAGCTGTTATACTCAGCTAGCGCCCGCAACTTGGCCAAAGTGGTCGTGCGTGCCATTGGCACATGCCAACACGTTACCACTAGCCACTTTCTATTCAAGCCGCTACCCAGTTGTAGCGCCTGCGACTTTTCCAAGGTAGCCTTACGTCCCATTGGCACATGCCAACATGTTAGCACTAGCCACTTTCTATTCCAAGACGCTACCCAGTTGTAGCGCCCGCAACTTGGCCATAGTGGCCGTGCGTGCCATTGGCACATGCCAACACGTTACCACTAGCCACTTTCTATTCCAAGACGCTATGCTCAGCTGGCGCCCGCAACTTGGGAAAAGTGGTCGTGCGTGCCATTGGCACATTCCAACACGTTACCACTAGCCATTTTCTATTTCAAACCGCTACCCAATTATAGCGCCCGTGACTTGGCCAAGGTGGCCATACGTGCCATTGGCACATGCCAACACGTTACCACTAGCCACTTTCTATTCCAAGCCGCTACCTAGTTATAGCGCCCGTGACTTGGCCAAGGTGGCCATACGTTCCATTGGTACATGCCAACACGTTACCACTAGCCACTTTCTATTCCAAGCCGCTACCCAGTTGTAGAGCCCGCAACTTGGACAAAGTGGCCGTGCGTGCCATTGGCACATGCCAACAAGTTACCACTAGCCACTTTCTATTCCAAGCCTCTACCCAATTGTAGCCCCCGCGACTTGCCCAAGATGGCCATACGTGCCATTGGCACATGGCAACACGTTACCACTAGCCACTTTCTATTCCAAGCCGCTACCCAGTTGTAGCGCCCGCAGATTGGCCATAATGGCCGTGCATGCCATTGGCACATGCCAACACGTTACCACTAGCCACTTTCTATTCCAAGCCGCTACCCAGTTGTAGCGCCCGTGACTTGGCCAAGGTAGCTTTACGTCCCATTGGCACATGCCAACATGTTACCACTAGCCACTTTTTATTCCAAGACGCTACCCAGTTGTAGCGCCCGCAACTTGGCCATAGTGGCCGTGCGTGCCATTGGTACATGCCAACACGTTACCACTAGCCACTTTCTATTCCAAGAAGCTACCCAGTTGTAGCGCCCGTGACTTGTCCAAGGTGGCCATACGTGCCATTGGTACATGCCAACACGTTACCACTTGCCACTTTCTATTCCAAGCCGCTACCCAGTTGTAGTGCCCGAAACTTGGCCAAAGTGGCCGTGCGTGCCATTGGAACATGCCAACACGTTACCACTAGCCACTTTCTATTCGAAGCCGCTATGCTCAGCTAGTGCCCACAACTTGGCCAAAGTGACCGTGCGTGCCATTGGCACATGCCAACACGTTACCACTAGCCACTTTCTATTCAAAGCGCTACCCAATTGTAGCGCCCGCGACTTGGCCAAGGTGGCCATACGTGCCATTGGCACATGCCAACATGTTACCACTAGCCACTTTCTATTCCAAGACGCTACCCAGTTGTAGCGCCCGCAACTTGGCCATAGTGGCCGTGCGTGCCATTGGCACATGCCAACACGTTACCACTAGCCACTTTATATTCCAAGCCGCTACCCAGTTGTAGCGCTCGCGGCTTGGCAAAGGTGGACATACGTGCCATTGGTACATGCCAACACGTTACCACTAGCCACTTTCTATTCCAAGACGCTATGCTCATCTTGCGCCCGCAACTTGGGCAAAGTGGCCGTGCGTGCCATTGGCACATGCCAACACGTTACCACTAGCCATTTTATATTCTAAACCGCTACCAAATTATAGCGCTCGTGACTTGGCCAAGGTGGCCATACGTGCCATTGGAACATGTCAACACGTTACCTCTAGCAACTTTCTATTCCAAGCCGCTAGCTAGTTGTAGCGCCCGTGACTTGGCCAAGGTGGCCATATGTTCCATTGGTACATGCCAACACGTTACCACTAGCCACTTTCTATTCCAATCCTCTACCCAGTTGTAGCGCCCGCAACTTGGCCAAAGTGACCGTGCGTGCCATTGGCACATGCCAACACGTTACCACTAGCCACTTTTTATTCCAAGCCGCTACCCAATTGTTGCGCCCGCGACTTGACCAATGTGGCCATACGTGCCATTGGCACATGCCAACACGTTACCACTAGCCACTTTCTATTCCAAGCCGCTACCTAGTTGTAGCGCCCGCGACTTGGCCAAGGTAGCCATACGTGCCATTGGCACATGCCAACATGTTACCACTAGCCATTTTCTATTTCAAGCCGCTACCCAATTATAGCGCCCGTGACTTGGCCAAGGTGGCCATACGTGCCATTGGCACATGCCAACACGTTACCACTAGCCACTTTCTATTCCAAGTCGCTACCTAGTTGTAGCGCCCGTGACTTGGCCAAGGTGGCCATACGTGCCATTGGCACATGCCAACACGTTACCACTAGCCACTTTCTATTCCAAGCCGCTACCCAGTTGTAGCGCCCGCGACTGGGCCAAGATGGCTATACGTGCCATTGGCACATGCCAACACGTTACCACTAGCCACTTTCTATTCCAAGCCGCTACCCAAAAGTAGTGCCCGCAACTTGGCCAAAGTGGCCGTGCGTGCCATTGGCACATGCCAACACGTTACCACTAGCCACTTTCTATTCCAAGCCGCTATGCTCAGCTAGCGCCCGCAACTTGGCCAAAGTGGACGTGCGTGCCATTGGCACATGCCAACAAGTTACCACTAGCCACTTTCTATTCCAAGCCTCTACCCAATTGTAGCGCCCGCGACTTGCCCAAGATGGCCATACGTGCCATTGGCACATGCCAACACGTTACCACTAGCCACTTTCTATTCCAAGCCGCTACCCAGTTGTAGCGCCCATGACTTGGCCAAAGTGGCCATACATGCCATTGGCACATGCCAACACGTTACCACTAGCCACTTTCTATTCCAAGCCGCTACCCAATTGTAGCGCCACTTGCTATGACTTGGCCAAGGTAGCTTTACGTCCCATTGGCACATGCCAACATGTTACCACTAGCCACTTTTTATTCCAAGACGCTACCCAGTTTGTAGCGCCCGCAACTTGGCCAAAGTGCCGTGCGTGCCATTGGCACATGCCAACACGTTACCACTAGCCACTTTCTATACCAAGTCGCTACCCAGTTGTAGCGCCCGCGACTTGGCCAAGGTGGCCATACGTGCCATTGGCACATGCCAACACGTTACCACTAGCCACTTTCTATTCCATGCCGCTACCCAGTTGTAGCGCCCGCAACTTGGCCAAAGTGGTCGTGCGTGCCATTGGCACATGCCAACACGTTACCACTAGCCACTTTCTATTCCAAGCCGCTATGCTCAGCTAGCGCCCGCAACTTGGCCAAAGTGACCGTGCGTGCCATTGGCACATGCCAACACGTTACCACTAGCCACTTTCTATTCCAAGGCGCTACCCAATTGTAGCGCCCACGACTTGGCCAAGGTGGCCATACGTGCCATTGGCACATGCCAACATGTTACCACTAGCCACTTTCTATTCCAAGACGCTACCCAGTTGTAGCGCCCGCAACTTGGCCATAGTGGTCGTGCGTGCCATTGGCACATGCCAACACGTTACCACTAGCCACTTTCTATTCCAAGCCGCTACCTAGTTGTAGCGCCCGTGACTTGGCCAAGGTGGACATACGTGCCATTGGCACATGCCAACATGTTACCACTAGCCACTTTCTATTTCAAGACGCTATGCTCAGCTAGCGCCCGCAACTTGGGCAAAGTGGCCGTGCGTGCCATTGGCACATGCCAACACGTTACCACTAGCCATTTTATATTCCAAACCGCTACCAAATTATAGCGCCCGTGACTTGGCCAAGGTGGCCATACGTGCCATTGGAACATGCCAACACGTTACCACTACCCACTTTCTATTCCAAGCCGCTACCCAGTTGTAGCGCCCGTGACTTGGCCAAGGTGGCCATATGTTCCATTGGTACATGCCAACACGTTACCACTAGCCACTTTCTATTCCAATCCTCTACCCAGTTATAGCGCCCGCAACTTGGCCAAAGTGACCGTGCGTGCCATTGGCACATGCCAACACGTTACCACTAGCCACTTTTTATTCCAAGCCGCTACCCAATTGTTGCGCCCGCGACTTGACCAATGTGGCCATACGTGCCATTGGCACATGCCAACACGTTACCACTAGCCACTTTCTATTCCAAGCCGCTACCTAGTTGTAGCGCCCGCGACTTGGCCAAGGTATCCATACGTGCCATTGGCACATGCCAACATGTTACCACTAGCCATTTTCTATTTCAAGCCGCTACCCAATTATAGCGCCCGTGACTTGGCCAAGGTGGCCATACGTGCCATTGGCACATGCCAACACGTTACCACTAGCCACTTTCTATTCCAAGCCGCTACCTAGTTGTAGCGCCCGTGACTTGGCCAAGGTGGCCATACGTGCCATTGGCACATGCCAACACGTTACCACTAGCCACTTTCTATTCCAAGCCGCTACCCAGATGTAGCGCCCGCGACTTGGCCAAGGTGTCCATACGTGCCATTGGCACATGCCAACACGTTACCACTAGCCACTTTCTATTCCAAGCCGCTACCCAAAAGTAGCGGCCGCAACTTGGCCAAAGTGGCCGTGCGTGCCATTGGCACATGCCAACACGTTACCACTAGCCACTTTCTATTCCAAGCCGCTATGCTCAGCTAGCGCCCGCAACTTGGCCAAAGTGGTCGTGCGTGCCATTGGCACATGCCAACAAGTTACCACTAGCCACTTTCTATTCCAAGCCTCTACCCAATTGTAGCGCCCGCGACTTGGCCAAAGTGGCCATGCGTGCCATTGGCACATGCCAACACGTTACCACTAGCCACTTTCTATTCTAAGCCGCTATGCTCAGCTAGCGCCCGCAACTTGGCCAAAGTGGCCGTGCGTGCCATTGGCACATGCCAACACGTTACCACTAGCCACTTTCTATTCCAAGCCGCTACCCAGTTGTAGCGCCCGTGACTTGGCCAAGGTAGCTTTACGTGCCATTGGCACATGCCAACATGTTACCACTAGCCACTTTTTATTCCAAGACGCTACCCAGTTGTAGCGCCCGCAACTTGGCCATAGTGGCCGTGCGTGCCATTGGCACATGCCAACACGTTACCACTAGCCACTTTCTATTCCAAGAAGCTACCCAGTTGTAGCGCCCGTGACTTGTCCAAGGTGGCCATACGTGCCATTGGCACATGCCAACACGTTACCACTAGCCACTTTCTATTCCATGCCGCTACCCAAAAGTGGGGCCCTCAACTTGGCCAAAGTGGCCGTGCGTGCCATTGGAACATGCCAACACGTTACCACTAGCCACTTTCTATTCGAAGCCGCTATGATCAGCTAGTGCCCGCAACTTGGCCAAAGTGACCGTGCGTGCCATTGGCACATGCCAACACGTTACCACTAGCCACTTTCTATTCCAAGGCGCTACCCAATTGTAGCGCCCGCGACTTGGCCAAGGTGGCCATACGTGCCATTGGCACATGCCAACATGTTACCACTAGCCACTTTCTATTCCAAGACGCTACCCAGTTGTAGCGCCCGCAACTTGGCCATAGTGGCCGTGCGTGCCATTGGCACATGCCAACACGTTACCACTAGCCACTTTCTATTCCAAGCCGCTACCTAGTTGTAGCGCCCGTGACTTGGCCAAGGTGGACATACGTGCCATTGGTACATGCCAACATGTTACCACTAGCCACTTTCTATTTCAAGACGCTACCCAAAAGCTAGCGCCCGCAAACTGGGCAAAGTGGCCGTGCGTGCCATTGGCACATGCCAACACGTTACCACTAGCCATTTTATATTCCAAACCGCTACCAAATTATAGCGCTCGTGACTTGGCCAAGGTGGCCATACGTGCCATTGGAACATGTCAACACGTTACCTCTAGCAACTTTCTATTCCAAGCCGCTACCTAGTTGTAGCGCCCGTGACTTGGCCAAGGTGGCCATATGTTCCATTGGTACATGCCAACACGTTACCACTAGCCACTTTCTATTCCAATCCTCTACCCAGTTGTAGCGCCCGCAACTTGGCCAAAGTGACCGTGCGTGCCATTGGCACATGCCAACACGTTACCACTAGCCAGTTTTTATTCCAAGCCGCTACCCAATTGTTACGCCCACGACTTGGCCAAGGTTGCCATACGTGCCATTGGCACATGCCAACACGTTACCACTAGCCACTTTCTATTCCAAGCCGCTTCCCAGTTGTAACGCCCGCGACTGGGCCAAGATGGCTATACGTGCCATTGGCACATGCCAACACGTTACCACTAGCCACTTTCTATTCCAAGCTGCAACCCAAAAGTAGTGCCCGCAACTTGGCCAAAGTGGCCGTGCGTGCCATTGGCACATGCCAACACGTTACCACTAGCCACTTTCTATTCAAGCCGCTACCCAGTTGTAGCGCCTGCGACTTTTCCAAGGTAGCCTTACGTCCCATTGGCACATGCCAACATGTTACCACTAGCCACTTTCTATTCCAAGCCGCTACCCAGTTGTAGCGCCCGCAACTTGGCCATAGTGGGCGTGCGTGCCATTGGCACATGCCAACACGTTACCACTAGCCACTTTCTATTCTAAGTCGCTATGCTCATCTAGCGCCCGCAACTTGGGAAAAGTGGCCGTGCGTGCCATTGGCACATGCCAACACGTTACCACTAGCCACTTTCTATTCCAAGCCGCTACCCAATTATAGCGCCCGTGACTTGGCCAAGGTGGCCATACGTGCCATTGGCACATGCCAACACGTTACCACTAGCCACTTTCTATTCCAAGTTGCTACCTAGTTGTAGCGCCCGTGACTTGGCCAAGGTGGCCATACGTGCCATTGGTACATGCCAACACGTTACCACTAGCCACTTTCTATTCCAAGTCGCTACCAAGTTGTAGCGCCCGCGACTTGGCCAAAGTGGTCGTGCGTCCCATTGGCACATGCCAACACGTTACCACTAGCCACTTTCTATTCCAAGCCGCTACCCAGTTGTAGCGCCCGCAACTTGGCCAAACTGGCCGTGCGTTCCATTGGCACATGCCAACACGTTACCACTAGCCACTTTCTATTCCAAGCCGCTACCCAGTTATAGCGCCCGCAACATGCCCAAATTGGCTGTACGTTCCATTGGCACATGCCAACACGTTACCACTAGCCACTTTCTATTCCAAGCCGCTACCCAATTGTAGCACCCGCGACTTGGCCATGGTGGCCCTAGGTGCCATTGGCACATGCCAACACGTTACCACTAGCCACTTTCTATTCCAAGCCGCTACCCAGTTGTAGCGCCCGCAACTTGGCCAAGGTGGCCATGCGTGCCATTTGCACATGCCAACACGTTACCACTATCCACTTTCTATTCCAAGATGCTACCCAATTGTAGCGCCTGCGACTTGGCCAAGGTAGCCATACGTGCCATTGGCACATGCCAACATGTTACCACTAGCCACTTTTTATTCCAAGCCGCTACCCAGTTGTAGCGTCCGCGACTTGCCCAAAGTAGTCGTGCGTGCCATTGGCACATACCAACACATTACCAGTAGCCACTTTCTATTCCAAGCCACTATGCTCAGCTAGCGCCCGTAACTTGGCCAAAGTGGCCATGCGTGCCATTGGCACATGCCAACACGTTACCACTAGCCACTTTCTATTCCAAGCCGCTACCCAATTGTAGCGCCCGCGACTTGGCCAAGGTTGCCATACGTGCCATTGGCACATGCCAACACGTTACCACTAGCCACTTTCTATTCCAAGCCGCTACCCAGTTGTAGCGCCCGCGACTTGGCCAAGGTGGCCATACGTGCCATTGGCACATGCCAACACGTTACCACTAGCCACTTTCTATTCGAAGCCGCAACCCAAAAGTAGTGCCCGCAACTTGCCCAAAGTGGCCGTGCGTGCCATTGGCACATGCCAACACGTTACCACTAGCCACTTTCTATTCCAAGCCGCTATGCTCAGCTAGCGCCCGCAACTTGGCCAAAGTGGTCGTGCGTGCCATTGGCACATGCCAACATGTTACCACTAGCCACTTTCTATTCAAGCCGCTACCCAGTTGTAGCGCCTGCGACTTTGCCAAGGTATCCTTACGTCCCATTGGCACATGCCAACATGTTACCACTAGCCACTTTCTATTCCAAGCCGCTACCCAGTTGTAGCGCCCGCAACTTGGCCAAAGTGGCCGTGCGTGCCATTGGCACATGCCAACACGTTACCACTAGCCACTTTCTATTCCAAGACGCTATGCTCAGCTGGCGCCCGCAACTTGGGAAAAGTGGTCGTGCGTGCCATTGGCACATTCCAACACGTTACCACTATCCATTTTCTATTTCAAGCCGTCACCCAATTATAGCGCCCGTGACTTGGCCAAGGTGGCCATACGTGCCATTGGCTCATGCAAACACGTTACCACTAGCCACTTTCTATTCCAAGCTGCTACCTAGTTGTAGCGCATGTGACTTGTCCAAGGTGTCCATACGTTCCATTGGTACATGCCAACACGTTACCACTAGCCACTTTCTATTCCAAGCCGCTACCCAGTTGTAGAGCTCGCAACTTGGCCAAAGTGGTCGTGCGTGCCATTGGCACATGCCAACAAGTTACCACTAGCCACTTTCTATTCCAAGTCGCTACCCAATTGTAGCGCCCGCGACTTGGCCAAGGTGGCCATACGTGCCATTGGCACATGCCAACACGTTACCACTAGCCACTTTCTATTCCAAGCCGCTACCCAGTTGTAGCGCCCGCAGATTGGCCATAGTGGATGTGCGTGCCATTGGCACATGCCAACACGTTACCACTAGCCACTTTCTATTCCAAGCCGCTACCCAGTTGTAGCGCCCGTGACTTGGCCAAGGTAGCTTTTTGTCCCATTGGCACATGCCAACATGTTACCACTAGCCACTTTTTATTCCAAGACGCTACCCAGTTGTAGCGCCCGCAACTTGGCCAAAGTGGCCGTGCGTGCCATTGGCACATGCCAACACGTTACCACTAGCCACTTTCTATTCCAAGACGCTACCCAGTTGTAGCGCCCGTGACTTGTCCAAGGTGGCCATACGTGCCATTGGTACATGCCAACACGTTACCACTAGCCACTTTCTATTCCAAGCCGCTACCCAGTTGTAGTGCCCGAAACTTGGCCAAAGTGGCCGTGCGTGCCATTGGAACATGCCAACACGTTACCACTAGCCACTTTTTATTCCAAGCCGCTATGCTCAGCTAGTGCCCGCAACTTGGCCAAAGTGACCGTGCGTGCCATTGGCACATGCCAACACGTTACCACTAGCCACTTTCTATTCCAAGCCGCTACCCAATTGTAGCGCCCGAGACTTGGCCAAGGTGGCCATACGTGCCATTGGCACATGCCAATATGTTACCACTAGCCACTTTCTATTCCAAGACGCTACCCAGTTGTAGTGCACGCAACTTGGCCATAGTGGCCGTGCGTGCCATTGGCACATGCCAACACGTTACCACTAGCCACTTTCTATTCCAAGCCGCTACCCAGTTGTAGCGCCCATGACTTGGCCAAGGTGGACATACGTGCCATTGGTACATGCCAACATGTTACCACTAGCCACTTTCTATTCCAAGACGCTATGCTCAGCTAGCGCCCGCAACTTGGGCAAAGTGGCCGTGCGTGCCATTGGCACATGCCAACACGTTACCACTAGCCATTTTCTATTCCAAACCGCTACCCAATTATAGCGCCCGTGACTTGGCCAAGGTGGCCATACGTGCCATTGGAACATGCCAACACGTTACCTCTAGCAACTTTCTATTCCAAGCCGCTACCTAGTTGTAGCGCCCGTGACTTGGACAAGGTTGCCATATGTGCCATTGGTACATGCCAACACGTTACCACTAGCCACTTTCTATTCCAAGCCTCTACCCAAAAGTAGCGCCCGCAACTTGGCCAAAGTGACCGTGCGTGCCATTGGCACATGCCAACACATTACCACTAGACACTTTCTATTCCAAGCCGCTACCAAGTTGTAGCGCCCGCAACTTGGCCAAAGTAGTCGTGCGTGCCATTGGCACATGCCAACACGTTACCACTAGCCACTTTCTATTCCAAGCCGCTATGCTCAGCTAGCGCCCGCAACTTGTCCAAAGTGGCCGTGCGTGCCATTGGCACATGCCAACACGTTACCACTAGCCACTTTCTATTCCAAGCCGCTACCCAGTTGTAGCGCCCGCAACTTGGCCAAACTGGCCGTGCGTGCCATTGGTACATGCCAACACGTTACCACTAGCCACTTTCTATTCCAAGCCGATACCTAATTTTAGCGCCCGCGACTTGTCCAAGGTGGCCATAGGTGTCATTGGAACATGCCAACACGTTACCACTAGCCACTTTCTATTCCAAGCCACTACCCAGTTGTAGTGCCCGCGACTTGGCCAAGGTGGCCATATCTTCCTTTGGCACATGCCAACACGTTACCACTAGCCACTTTCTATTCCAAGCCGCTACCCATTTGTAGTACCCGCGACTTGGCCAAAGTGGCCGTGCGTGCCATTGGCACATGCCAACACGTTACCACTAGCCACTTTCTATTCCAAGCCGCTACCCAGTTGTAGCGCCCGCAACTTGGCCAAAGTGGCCGTGCGTGCCATTGGCACATGCCAACACGTTACCACTAGCCACTTTCTATTCCAAGCCGCTACCCAAAAGTAGCGCCCTCTACTTGGCCAAAGTGGCCGTGCGTGCCATTGGCACATGCCAACACGTTACCACTAGCCACTTTCTATATTCCAAGCCGCTACCCAATTGTAGCACCCGCGACTTGGCCAAGGTGGCCCTAGGTGCCATTGGCACATGCCAACACGTTACCACTAGCCACTTTCTATTCCAAGCCGCTACCCAGTTGTAGCGCCCGCAACTTGGCCAAAGTGGCCATGCGTGCCATTGGCACATGCCAACACGTTACCACTATCCACTTTCTATTCCAAGCCGCTACCCAATTGTAGCGCCCGCGACTTGGCCAAGGTAGCCATACGTGCCATTGGCACATGCCAACATGTTACCACTAGCCACTTTCTATTCCAAGCCGCTACCCAGTTGTAGCGCCCGCGATTTGGCCAAGGTGGCCTTACGTGCCATTGGCACATGCCAACACGTTACCACTAGCCACTTTCTATTCCAAGCCGCTACCCAGTTGTAGCGTCCGCGACTTGCCCAAAGTGGTCGTGCGTGCCATTGGCACATGCCAACACGTTACCACTAGCCACTTTCTATTCCAAGCCGCTACCCAATTGTAGCGCCCGTAACTTGGCCAAAGTGGCCGTGCGTGCCATTGGCACATGCCAACACGTTACCACTAGCCACTTTCTATTCCAAGCCGCTACCCAATTGTAGCGCCCACGACTTGGCCAAGGTTGCCATACGTGCCATTGGCACATGCCAACACGTTACCACTAGCCACTTTCTATTCCAAGCCGCTACCCAGTTGTAACGCCCGCGACTTGGCCAAGATGGCTATACGTGCCATTGGCACATGCCAACACGTTACCACTAGCCACTTTCTATTCGAAGCCGCTACCCAAAAGTAGTGCCCGCAACTGGGCCAAAGTGGCCGTGCGTTCCATTGGCACATGCCAACACGTTACCACTAGCCACTTTCTATTCCAAGCCGCTATGCTCAGCTAGCGCCCGCAACTTGGCCAAAGTGGTCGTGCGTGCCATTGGCACATGCCAACACGTTACCACTACCCAATTTCTATTCAAGACGCTACCCAGTTGTAGCGCCTGCGACTTTTCCAAGGTAGCCTTACATCCCATTGGCACATGCCAACATGTTACCACTAGCCACTTTCTATTCCAAGCCGCTACCCAGTTGTAGCGCCCGCAACTTGGCCATAGTGGGCGTGCGTGCCATTGGCACATGCCAACACGTTACCACTAGCCACTTTCTATTCCAAGACGCTATGCTCAGCTGGCGCCCGCAACTTGGGAAAAGTTGCCGTGCGTGCCATTGGCACATTCCAACACGTTACCACTATCCATTTTCTATTCCAAGCCGCTACCCAATTATAGCGCCCGTGACTTGGCCAAGGTGGCCATACGTGCCATTGGCACATGCCAACACGTTACCACTAGCCACTTTCTATTCCAAGCCGCTACCCAGATGTAGCGCCCGTGACTTGGCCAAGGTGGCCATACGTGCCATTGGCACATGCCAACACGTTACCACTAGCCACTTTCTATTCCAAGTCGCTACCCAGTTGTAGCGCCCGCGACTTGGCCAAAGTGGTCGTGCGTGCCATTGGCACATGCCAACACGTTACCACTAGCCACTTTCTATTCCAAGCCGCTACCCAGTTGTAGCGCCCGCAACTTGGCCAAACTGGCCGTGCGTGCCATTGGCACATGCCAACACGTTACCACTAGCCACTTTCTATTCCAAGCCGCTACCCAGTTATAGCGCCCGCAACATGGCCAAAGTGGTCGTGCGTTCCATTGGCACATGCCAACACGTTACCACTAGCCACTTTCTATTCCAAGCCGCTACCCAATTATAGCACCCGCGACTTGGCCATGGTGGCCCTAGGTGCCATTGGCACATGCCAACACGTTACCACTAGCCACTTTCTATTCCAAGCCGCTACCCAGTTGTAGCGCCCGTAACTTGGCCAAAATGGCCATGCGTGCCATTTGCACATGCCAACACGTTACCACTATCCACTTTCTATTCCAAGATGCTACCCAATTGTAGCGCCTGCGACTTGGCCAAGGTAGCCATACGTGCTATTGGCACATGCCAACATGTTACCACTAGCCACTTTTTATTCCAAGCCGCTACCCAGTTGTAGCGCCCGCGATTTGGCCAAGGTGGCCTTACGTGCCTTTGGCACATGCCAACATGTTACCACTGGCCACTTTCTATTCCAAGCCGCTACCCAGTTTTAGCTCCCGCGACTTGGCCAAAGTGGCCATGCATGCCATTGGCACATGCCAACACATTATCACTAGCCACTTTCTATTCCAAGCCGCTACACAGTTGTAGCGCCTGCAACTTGGCTAAAGTAGTCGTACGTGCCATTCGCACATGACAACACGTTACCAGTAGCTACTTTCTATTCCAAGCCACTATGCTCAACTAGAGCCAGTAACTTGGCCAAAGTGGCCGTGCGTGCCATTGGAACATGCCAACACGTTACCACTAGCCACTTTCTATTCCAAGCCGCTACCCAGTGGTAGCGCCCGCGACTTGGCCAAGGTGGCTATACGTGCCATTGGCACATGCCAACACGTTACCACTAGCCACTTTCTATTCCAAGCCGCTACCCAAAAGTAGTGCCCGCAACTTGGCCAAAGTGGCCGTGCGTGCCATTGGCACATGCCAACACGTTACCACTAGCCACTTTCTATTCCAAGCCGCTATGCTCAGCTAGCGCCCGCAACTTGGCCAAAGGGGTCGTGCGTGCCATTGGCACATGCCAACATGTTACCACTAGCCACTTTCTATTCAAGCCGCTACCCAGTTGTAGCGCCTGCGACTTTGCCAAGGTATCCTTACGTCCCATTGGCACATGCCAACATGTTACCACTAGCCACTTTCTATTCCAAGCCGCTACCCAGTTGTAGCGCCCGCAACTTGGCCATAGTGGACGTGCGTGCCATTGGCACATGCCAACACGTTACCACTAGCCACTTTCTATTCCAAGCCGCTACCCAATTATAGCGCCCGTGACTTGGCCAAGGTGGCCATACGTGCCATTGGCACATGCAAACACGTTACCACTAGCCACTTTCTATTCCAAGTCGCTACCCAGTTGTAGTGCCCATGACTTAGCCAAGGTGTCCATACATGCCATTGGTACATGCCAACACGTTACCACTAGCCACTTTCTATTCCAAGCCGCTACCCAGTTGTAGAGCTCGCAACTTGGCCAAAGTGGCCGTGCGTGCCATTGGCACATGCCAACAAGTTACCACTAGCCACTTTCTATTCCAAGCCTCTACCCAATTGTAGCGCCCGCGACTTGGCCAAGGTGGCCATACGTGCCATTGGCACATGCCAACACGTTACCACTAGCCACTTTCTATTCCAAGCCGCTACCCAGTTGTAGCGCCCGCAACTTGGCCATAGTGGACGTGCGTGCCATTGGCACATGCCAACACGTTACCACTAGCCACTTTCTATTCCAAGCCGCTACCCAGTTGTAGCGCCCGTGACTTGGCCAAGGTAGCTTTTTGTCCCATTGGCACATGCCAACATGTTACCACTAGCCACTTTCTATTCCAAGACGCTACCCAGTTGTAGCGCCCGCAACTTGGCCATAGTGGCCGTGCGTGCCATTGGCACATGCCAACACGTTACCACTAGCCTCTTTCTATTCCAAGACGCTACCCAGTTGTAGCGCCCGTGACTTGTCCAAGGTGGCCATACGTGCCATTGGTACATGCCAACACGTTACCACTAGCCACTTTCTATTCCAAGCCGCTACCCAGTTGTAGTGCCCGAAACTTGGCCAAAGTGGCCGTGCGTGCCATTGGAACATGCCAACACGTTACCACTAGCCACTTTTTATTCGAAGCCGCTATGCTCAGCTAGTGCCCGCAACTTGGCCAAAGTGACCGTGCGTGCCATTGGCACATGCCAACACGTTACCACTAGCCACTTTCTATTCCAAGGCGCTACCCAATTGTAGCGCCCGAGACTTTGCCAAGGTGGCCATACGTGCCATTGGCACATGCCAATATGTTACCACTAGCCACTTTCTATTCCAAGACGCTACCCAGTTGTAGTGCACGCAACTTGGCCATAGTGGCCGTGCGTGCCATTGGCACATGCCAACACGTTACCACTAGCCACTTTATATTCCAAGCCGCTACCCAGTTGTAGCGCCCATGACTTGGCCAAGGTGGACATACGTGCCATTGGAACATGCCAACACGTTACCACTAGCAACTTTCTATTCCAAGCCGCTACCTAGTTGTAGCGCCTGTGACTTGGACAAGGTTTCCATATGTGCCATTGGTACATGCCAACACGTTACCACTAGCCACTTTCTATTCCAAGCCTCTACCCAGTAGTAGCGCCCGCAACTTGGCCAAAGTGACCGTGCGTGCCATTGGCACATGCCAACACGTTACCACTAGCCACTTTCTATTCCAAGCCGCTACCTAATTGTTGCGCCCGCGACTTGACCAATGTGGCCATACGTGCCATTGGCACATGCCAAAACGTTACCACTAGCCACTTTCTATTCCAAGCCGCTACCCAGTTGTAGCGCCCGCGACTTGGCCAAAGTGTATGTGCGTGCCATTGGCCCATGCCAACACGTTACCACTAGCCACTTTCTATTCCAAGCCGCTATGCTCTGCTAGCGCCCGCAAAATGGCCATACTGCTCGTGCGTGCCATTGGCACATGCCAACACGTTACCACTAGCCACTTTCTATTCCATGCCGCTACCCAAAAGTAGCGCCCGCAACTTGGCCAAAGTTGCCATGCGTGCCATTGGCACATGCCAACACGTTACCACTAGCCACTTTCTATTCCAAGCCGCTACCTAATTTTAGCACCCGCGACTTGTCCAAGGAGGCCATAGGTGTCATTGGAACATGATAACACGTTACCACTAGCCAATTTCTATTCCAAGCCGCTACCCAGTTGTAGCGCCCGCGACTTGGCCAAGGTGGCCATACGTGCCATTGGCACATGCCAACACGTTACCACTAGCCACTTTCTATTCCAAGCCGCTACCCAGTTGTAGCGCCCGCGACTTGGCCAAAGTGGTCGTGCGTCCCATTGGCACATGCCAACACGTTACCACTAGCCACTTTCTATTCCAAGCCGCTACCCAGTTGTAGCGCCCGCGACTTGGCCAAAGTGGTCGTGCGTGCCATTGGCACATGCCAACACGTTACCACTAGCCACTTTCTATTCCAAGCCGCTACCCAGTTGTAGCGCCCGCAACTTGGCCAAAGTGGCCGTGCGTGCCATTGGCACATGCCAACACGTTACCACTAGCCACTTTCTATTCCAAGCCGCTACCCAATTGTAGCACCCGCAACTGCGCCAAGGTGGCCCTAGGTGCCATTGGCACATGCCAACACGTTACCACTAGCCACTTTCTATTCCAAGCCGCTACCCAGTTGTAGCGCCCGCAACTTGGCCAAAGTGTCCATGCGTGCCATTGGCACATGCCAACACGTTACCACTATCCACTTTCTATTCCAAGCTGCTACCAAATTGTAGCTCCCGCGGCTTGGCCAAGGTGGCCATACGTGCCATTGGCACATGCCAACATGTTACCACTAGCCACTTTCTATACCAAGCCGCTACCCAGTTGTAGCGCCCGCGACTTGGCCAAGGTGGCCTTACGTGCCATTGGCACATGCCAACACGTTACCACTAGCCACTTTCTATTCCAAGCCGCTACCCAGTTGTAGCGCCCGCGACTTGGCCAAAGTGGCCGTGCGTTCCATTGGCACATGCCAACACATTACCACTAGCCACTTTCTATTCCAAGCCGCTACCCAGTTGTAGCGCCCGCAACTTGGCTAAAGTAGTCGTGCGTGCCATTGGCACATGCCAACACGTTACCACTAGCCACTTTCTATTTCAAGCCACTATGCTCTGCTAGCGCCCGTAACTTGGCCAAAGTGGCCGTGCGTGCCATTGGCACATGCCAACACGTTACCACGAGCTACTTTCTATTCCAAGCCGCTACCCAATTGTAGCGCCCACGACTTGGTCAAGGTTGCCATACGTGCCATTGGCACATTCCAACACATTACCACTAGCCACTTTCTATTCCAAGCCGCTACCCAATTGTAACTCCCGTGACTGGGCCAAGGTGGCTATACGTGCCATTTGCACATGCCAACACGTTACCATTAGCCACTTTCTATTCCAAGCCGCAACCCAAAAGTAGTGCCCGAAACTTGGCCAAAGTGGCCGTGCGTGCCATTGGCACATGCCAACACGTTACCACTAGCCACTTTCTATTCCAAGCCGCTATGCTCATCTAGCGCCCGCAAATTGGCCAAAGTGGTCGTGCGTGCCATTGGCACATGCCAACATGTTACCACTACCCACTTTCTATTCAAGCCGCTACCCAGTTGTAGCGCCTGCGACTTTGCCAAGGTATCCTTACGTCCCATTGGCACATGCCAACATGTTACCACTAGCCACTTTCTATTCCAAGCCGCTTCCCAGTTGTAGCGCCCGCAACTTGGCCAAAGTGGTCGTGCGTGCCATTGGCACATGCCAACACGTTACCACTAGCCACTTTCAATTCCAAGACGCTATGCTCAGCTGGCGCCCGCAACTTGGGAAAAGTGGCCGTGCGTTCCATTGGCACATTCCAACACGTTACCACTAGACATTTTCTATTTCAAGCCGCTACCCAATTATAGCGCCCGTGACTTGGCCAAGGTGGCCATACGTGCCATTGGCACATGCCAACACGTTACCACTAGCTAGTTTCTATTCCAAGCTGCTACCTAGTTGTAGTGCCCGTGACTTGGTCAAGGTGGCCATACGTGCCATTGGCACATGCCAACACGTTACCACTAGCCACTTTCTATTCCAAGCCGCTACCCAGTTGTAGCGCCTGCAACTTGGCCAAAGTGGATGTGCGTGCCATTGGCACATGAAAACAAGTTACCACTAGCCACTTTCTATTACAAGCCTCTACCCAATTGTAGCGCCCGCGACTTGGCCATGTTGGCCATACGTGCCATTGGCACATGCCAACACGTTACCACTAGCCACTTTCTATTCCAAGCCGCTACCCAGTTGTAGCGCCCGCAACTTGGCCATTATGGTCGTGCGTGCCATTGGCACATGCCAACACGTTACCACTAGCCACTTTCTATTCCAAGCCGCTACATTGGCCACGGTAGCTTTACATCCCATTGGCACATGCCAACATGTTACCACTAGCCACTTTTTATTCCAAGACGCTACCCAGTTGTAGCGCCCGCAACTGGGCCATAGTGGCCGTGCGTGCCATTGGCACATGTGAACACATTACCACTAGCCACTTTCTATTCCAAGCCGCTATGCTCAGCTAGCGCCCGCAACTTGGCCAAAGTGGTCGTGCGTGCCATTGGCACATGCCAACACGTTACCACTACCCAATTTCTATTCAAGCCGCTACCTAGTTGTAGCGCCTGCGACTTTTCCAAGGTAGCCTTACGTCCCATTGGCACATGCCAACATGTTACCACTAGCCACTTTCTATTCCAAGCCGCTACCCAGTTGTAGCGCCCGCAACTTGGCCATAGTGGGCGTGCGTGCCATTGGCACATGCCAACACGTTACCACTAGCCACTTTCTATTCCAAGACGCTATGCTCAGCTGGCGCCCGCAACTTGGGAAAAGTTGCCATGCGTGCCATTGGCACATTCCAACACGTTACCACTATCCATTTTCTATTTCAAGCCGCTACCCAATTATAGCGCCCGTGACTTGGCCAAGGTGGCCATACGTGCCATTGGCACATGCCAACACGTTACCACTAGCTACTTTCTATTCTAAGCTGCTACCTAGTTGTAGCGCCCGTGACTTGGCCAAGGTGGCCATACGTGCCATTGGTACATGCCAACACGTTACCACTAGCCACTTTCTATTCCAAGCCGCTACCAAGTTGTAGCGCCCGCGACTTGGCCAAAGTGGTCGTGCGTCCCATTGGCACATGCCAACACGTTACCACTAGCCACTTTATATTCGAAGCCGCTATGATCATATAGTGCCCGCAACTTGGCCAAAGTGACCGTGCGTGCCATTGGCACATGCCAACACGTTACCACTAGCCACTTTCTATTCCAATCCGCTACCCAATTGTAGCGCCCGCGTCTTGGCCAAGGTGGCCATACGTGCCATTGTCACATGCCAACATGTTACCCTAGCCACTTTCTATTCCAAGACGCTACCCAGTTGTAGCGCCCGCAACTTGGCCATAGTGGCCGTGCGTGCCATTGGCACATGCCAACACGTTACCACTAGCCACTTTCTATTCCAAGCCGCTACCCAATTGTAGCACCCGCGACTTGGCCATAGGTGCCATTGGCACATGCCAACACGTTACCACTAGCCACTTTCTATTCCAAGCCGCTACCCAGTTGTAGCGCCCGCGATTTGGGCAAGGTGGCCATACGTGCCATTGGCACATGCCAACACGTTACCACTAGCCACTTTCTATTCCAAGCCGCTACCCAGTTGTAGCGCCCGCGACTTGGCCAAAGTGGCCCTGCGTTCCATTGGCACAAGCCAACACATTACCACTAGCCACTTTCTATTCCAAGCCGCTACCCAGTTGTAGCGCCTGCAACTTGGCCAAAGTAGTCGTGCGTGCCATTGGCATATGCCAACACGTTACCACTAGCCACTTTCTATTCCAAGCCGCTATGCTCAGCTAGCGCCCGCAACTTGGCCAAAGTGGCCGTGCGTGCCATTGGCACATGCCAACACGTTACCACTAGCCACTTTCTATTCCACGTAGTTTCTCACGATCATGTGGCTGCTAATACGTAACTGAACGAAGTACG
>JAJJWX010004029.1:0-31166 GCA_023529315.1 Papaver bracteatum
CCTTAACAAAAAGACTGGCCCATATAGTTTTCATTTCAAATGATAATGATTTTCCCTTTTTTCTCAAACTGGTGATTTCTTCTTATTTTCGTCCATGCGACTCCAGAGTACCTAATAACTCAAAAACACACGTAAAATACATAATTTACTAGAAAAATAGCAAAGAAAGCATAAACTCTATGGATAGTAAATACGGTGTATTCTACACCTATCAATTTCCATACTCATGAACTAATATATGATTTAAGGAATGAAAATTAACTTTGCAAACTATGGATTAATGTTCATGAATTGATTCTTGTATAAGTACTTTGTACTATTACGAATCAATCTGATTTTGTTTCTATTTGTTAATGAATATTTCTATGAGATAGTGAATAAATGAACAACTTTATTTGAATCATAATTATATTCATTTGATTATATCATGATTGATTGATCATCATATTTGATCTTGAAGTGTTAGATGAATACAGCTAAGACAAAAGATGTTCATATGGCTAACTTCGGTTAACTGTTATTGAGCCAACACAATATACACATTTAGGTACGGTTACCCATATCTAGATATAAGTATATTTCATTTGTGTGTAACAATCTAAGATCATCTAATGATGGAGATTAGTTGCTTAATTTTTAAGCACACTTAGCTTGAATCTTAAATCAGGAGTTCATCTAATGGTGAATATCGAATGCTTAGTTGCGTAGTTTAATCACAGTTGGTAAATCCGACCTTGTTTGTTGGATATAACTTGATTGATACTTGGGCATTGGTCTTTGGTACCGTCCAAGTATTTCTCATATCAATCATGCTCATAGATTTCTATCTATTTAATTGGTTGATTGTATTGAGAAAGAGATAAATATCTTTGATATATTTCTTGATTAAGTTTCACTTTTAAGTTGGTTCTCTTGGAATTATATTGGAGTTTGGTCCATACAGATTGCTGAACGAATTATTGGGTGTGGTTTTTATACCCCCGCTTTTTCAATTATACACGTAGATTATGGGTTTACCACATGGCATCTATAGACCAAGTCTTTGAAAAACAATTAAGTGGAAAGCGATAATCAAAGAGCAGACTGGCAAAAAACTCAAGTGTCTTCATTCAGATAATGGCGGAGAATATAAATCTGATCAATTTATAGAGTATTGTCAGAAAGAAGGTATCACAAGGAACTTTACAGTGAAATGGACAATATAACAGAATCGGGTGGCGGAAAGAATGAATCACACCCTATTAGAGAGAACATTGTGCATGCTATCCAATGGTAAATTAGGTGGAGAGTTTTGGGCAAAGGTGTTAAAAACGACATTTTTCCTCATTAAGATCACCGTCAAGGGCTTTAGACTGCAAGATTTCGTACGAGTTATGGAAGCATGTATTGTTGAATTCTCTTAAAATATTTGGGTGTGCTGCATAATTTTATGTGCAGAATAATAAACTTGAGAAAAAAAGCCAAGAAGGTTATTTATTTTTTGGGGATATCAAAGAGGTGTAAAGGGATATAGGTTGTGGTGCCCAGAACTGGGTAAATTTATGGTGAGTAGAGATGTTACATTTGATGAGTCACCGATATTATCCTTCGGTGTGGTTGACTCTCAGGTAGAGCCTAGTTGGGATAGTGTATCTCGAGTTTTGGAGATTGATACTACAGGTAATTCTATAAATGAAGAGGTGCGGCAAAATACATTTATAGATGAGGAGGTTCCCAATGAAGTGAACCTAGAACAACAACAATAACAACTATCGATTGCACACGATAGACCAAGAAGATCCGTTATAAAGCCATCAATATTTCAAGACATAATGGCTTTTGAATTAACAATGTTTGATGAAATTCCTTCTAGTTAAAAAGAAGCGTTAAGGGATCCTCATGTACAGGATTGGAAATTTTCTATGGTAGAGGAAATGCAATCTCTTCGCTAAAATCAAACTTGGGAATTTGTATCGTTAGCTACTAGAAATAAGTCTATCGGATGCAAGTGGGTTTTTACTAAGAAAAATGGTCCTCGATCTCCAACAATGAGGTATGGTATAAGGCGCGATTATTAGAAAAATGTTATGCACAATTGTAAGGTGTTGATTACCATGAAATCTTCTCCCCGGTGGTAAAACATAATTTTATCTGGGTCCTTTTAGCTATGGTGTGGTATTTTGATCTCGAGTTATAATAACTTAACATCAAAACTGCGTTCTTACATGGAAACTTGGAGGACGACATATACATGTCACAACCCGAAGGATATAAAGTTGTTGGTAAAGAAAATTTGGTATGCAATTTGAAGAAATATTTGTACGGATTAAAGCAGTCACCTCGAGAATGGTACTTAAGATCTGATAACTTTATGCTTGATCTGGGAATTACATGAAGTGAATTTGATCACTGTATATACTTCATGATACTACAAGATTGTTCTTTTATTTTCTTACTTCTCTATGTTAACGACATGCTTATTGATGCTAAAAGCACGGGGGAAATTAATGGGCTCAAGTTTGAAATAAAAGACATTGGGCAATGTAGAAAATTCTTGATATGTAAATTGTGAGAGACAGAAGCAAAGGATGTGTTTCCCTAAGTCACGGGAATATCTACAAAAGGTTGTTGAGCGCTTTGGGATGAAAAACTAAAATCATGTTTCCACTCCTTTGGCATCTCACATTGAATTATCATCAAATATGTCTCCAACAACAAATGAAAAACGTGATTACATGAATGAGGTTCCTTACACGAGTGCGGTATGTGTCTCATGTATGCAATTGTTTGCACTCGACCGAATATCTCACAAGCGGTCAGCGTGGTTACTAGGTATATGGCTAATCCAGGAAAAGAACACTAGAATATGATGAAATGGATATTGCGATATCTGAATGGCACATTGGATGTTGGTTTGGTACACCAGAGAGATGCCAATTTGGGGTCTGAAATGACAAGGGTACCCAAGTACACAAAAATCTTTTTGTTTCAACCTATAAGTCTGAAACCAAGTGTGATCGTCTATGGACAAAGTCGAGACAATACAACGACAAGTTATACACTTGATAATAATTATGGTATACAACCGATATACTATATGATCACAATCAAGTGTCTTGTATTAACGTCCTAGTGTATTTACTTTTTATTATAATTACGGAATGCAAAAGTAAATCACACAACAAGATTTTGTTAAATAAGAAACAACAAATGCAAAAAAAAACCTCGGGACCTAGTCTAGTTTTGAACATTCTCATAATTAAGACGCTATACAAAAAACAAAGCCAACTTCATATAGTTGAGACCAAATAATTTACCCATAGTTACTTAGTTCCCTTAGTATCCCTGCGCTTACAACTGTCTGGCCAACGCACGTGAATCCCAAGACAGAAATTACTATCTTGAGTTGTTTTACCGATATAAAGTCTTAAGCACTCAACTCCTTATGATTGTCTTCCAAACAGTAAAGGAACAAAGCTGTTTGGTAACTACTCCAATAATATTTAAGAAAAGATATGTTGAGTTTGTGACTAATCTTTTGTTTAAACAAGTAAACTTCTTTGTCGGGTAAATTCACAACTATCAAATTCGAATACTGAAGAATACCACCAATGATAGTTTCCGGTCTATTCGACTATTTGATAAGGAGATAAAAAATAAATCAGATCTTAGTTGAATCCCAACTGATCAAGATGTGTATACAAATATCACTAGATATGAAAACCAATCTAAAAAATCTTCTTGTCTTAAAATCTTCAATTGCCTTCAACTGTACCTGCACACCACAAACTTGATTCCACTTATGATCAATCCCGCACGTAACATAGTCGATTAACAATGGATGATCACAAGTTGTCTCGAGATCTAAAAATAGTTCTGAATATCCCGTCAATACTTTGATTTAGCTTGAGTGACTTAATGTCAGAAAAAAAGGCTCTCAAAAATAATCAAACCAGGTGTAAACACCTCAATTTTGCATGATCATATAAACTGCAAAGTCGTATCCAGAATGGTCTAGAATCAATTCCGTTGCAAGCCCAGTCGGAAGTCGTGCTTATGCATCCCAAACATGGCTAGGTTTAGCATCACCACGTTTTAGTCATGAGTGGACTTTTAGTTCGTAGGGAATGTACCCACCAAAACATCCACCAAGTATGTTGGACTATAATGAAGCCACCAGGTTCGTACACTTTTGAAAATCCACTAATCAGCACCAAAGGTCATTATCTGGACGTGCTCCAAATAGTACGACCAATGTCAAAGGTACACCAAGTCTTGTCCGTTCCCAAGAGTCCGCTAGTCGTCCCCATTAGCTAGACGTCCATCCAAAATGTCGACACTAGGTTCCCTTTCTCCCAAGTCTTTCCTTCCCACTAAGATCCTAGGCTTAAATGAAATCTTTTATATTTTGGTATTAATATCCAATGAATTTATGAATATGAAAATAATATTTTTAAAAATGAGTAATAATATTTAGGTTTTAGAGTACAACCGTTTGATCTTAGGCATTCAATCCTAGAGCCTTAGATGATTGGAAAAAAAAACTATAAATAGGGAGCTTTCCATGAATTGGGGGAGATTTTGAAGAGGAAAAATTCCGTAGAAATCCGTAGGTGATATTATTAATAATCAAAGTAATTGTTGGTGTTCGGATACAATACGTGGCATCATTGTTGGATTCGTTTATTAAGCTAAGTAACATTTCAATTATCTTTGGGCGAAAACAGGTTCGGTGTTCATCTGCCTATCACTTTTGGTTTGTGAATATGATTTCATGAGAAAGCATCATATGTATTGGGCTGGTGTTTATCTGCCTAACTTCAGTGTGAAGGGAGATTGCAAGAACCTTTTTGATTACCTGAATGGGGAACCATCCCAAATTTCTTGGCAGAACTAGTCTATTATGGATGCAGTTAAGAGAGAATTTTATCTTTGTCAAAACTTCTTGGTTTTTTTTTTATATTCCTAGATCAACAAACAATGTAGCTGATATCCTATCCAAAGAGGCAAAATCTTTTCCAACTACTGTTAATTAGAGAAATGAACTTCCTCCTTGTATTTTGCAAGATTTAGAAGCAGATAAATCTAATGCTTGGGTAGGAGTAATTATCCCAAAATTAGATGGCTCTACTAGTAGTACGACCGTTTCCATGGTGGGAGGGCCGACCGAAGAAGAAACTGAAGATGGGGTTTGTCTGCGACTATTTTCGTCCCGTTTAAGAAAATGTGATACTTTCACCCCCGTTTCCGAAAAAGTGATACTTTCGCCCCGTTTCGGAAAAAAAGTGATACTTTCTCCCCGTTTCGGAAAAAGTGATACTTTCTCCCCGTTTCATAAAAGGTATCACTTTTTCTGAAACAGAGCGAAAGTATCATTTTTTCCGAAACCGAGCGAAAGTATCACTTTTAAAAGCAGTGAAAGTATCACTTTTCCTGAAAAAGCAGGATGTGAAAGTATCACCTTTTCTTAAACGGAAAAATAGTCGATCCATAAACCAAAATATGGTTGCATGATGTGTTATGCATCCTTTGTGGTGGTTTGCATAATGGTTGTGCATTCAATTTTCGAGAATTGTGCCTAAAAATGAAAGTATCATTTTTCTTGAAACAGAGGGAGTACATCGTTTTATTACTTGCAACGGAAAATTAGTTGATGAATAAAGCAAAATTTTGCTACATAAACTATTATGTATCATTTATGGTGGTTTGCATAATGGATATACACTTAATTTTCTAAAATTGTGCCTAAAATGATAAATACCTCTGAATTTTTCGTAAAAACTCAAAATTTGATATTGTTGTTTGTGCTCGTTGGATAGGTTTTTTTATTAGCTTTCCAACGAGATAAAATTTGTAAAATTCCAAGGTGCGGATTTTTAGATATGTTATATTAAAGTTTGTTGTCCAATTATACCCCTAAAAAGATGGATACACAAGGAGTTATAGTAATTGGACTAAAAGGGAGAGACATTTTTGGTTTTTCGGCCCTAACCATTTTCAAACTTTTTGTGTCAATTGATCACTTACATTTTACAAAAAAAATTGTCATATAAAGGTCCTCCCTCGCTTCGTTCGGTCGGCCCAATTAATGATGTAAGGGTTACTAACTCCCAAAGTTACTCAGTTTTATTACATTTTAACTTACAAAAAAAAAAAAAAATTGGACTGGTGTATTATTGCTTTTGAATAAAAGTCATCTTTCCATATTTCATCATGGTCAGACTTACAAACTAGCTTACGTTTTATTATTAAAGTAATTATATATTCTTTTTTTTTTTGGTCAATCAACAAATTTCAATTCATTCAAATCAAAATAGTGATTACATGTTCGCTTACAAGATTAACAAAAACATCAAAATACATAAAAAAAAAAATCAAGATAATCAAAACCCTAATACAAATAAGGATATCAACTACAAGTAGATCGCGAAGAGAAAGAGCAATAAACCGCAGAGATACCCAATTTTTGATTATGTATAAGGGAAAGATGATGGTATATTCCGGAAATAATTCCGACCATTTGATTTGATTGTATTCTTCTTTGAAAAGAGAGGCTCCTAGAAGGAAGGAGTATTTTTCCCATAGACTTGTAGATCGAATCGTTGATGTTTTTGAATCAAGAGTAGCAAGCCACGAACCTGCCATCATAGATTGAAGAACTCGCCCCACAACGACGAAGAAAAATCGCCCCAAAACGGCGAAGAAATATGTCAAAAGACACCAAAAATAATGTAGAAACATCTTATTCAATAAACTATTACCTAAAACTAGAAAAGAAAAGAAATCCTTGCTCAGATCTAGTCCAAAAGGACCAAATCTGAGCAAGAAAGATGAAAAGACTCTAGGTTTTTTTAGAAGGAAAGATAAAAGAAAGATGAAAGAGAAAAGAGATTGACGGATTTCGCTTCAATTTGCCACTGATGAAGAATATATAATTACTTTAATTATATATTCTTCATCAGTAGTAAAATAGCTCACACGCATTAGGCCATACGTCATTAGTTAATTTTAACTTCATATCATCAATCATTCCTTTCATTAGCACTTGGAGCACAGTAAAGCTATCCATTTGCATTATTTAATTAATTAAAATTTTTGGATGTTTACAACAGCTCATCTGTATAGTGCTTGAGAACATATTAGGCATATGTGGATTTCCTTCGTATGAAGAGTAGTAGTTTAATTCATGAAAATTTTGATGATAATAATAATTCAATGGTAACAGTAATAATAGCAGTACTTTCCATATTTGAGTTTCGTTGATTTCTTTTCTAAATAATTATTATTTGTGATTGTTGTGATATAGAAGACAAAGAAAAAGAGACACAAAATAAAGGGGAAGAAGAAAGGAGAAATTTTATTCATTAGTATGTCAGACAAACATTAGAGCCTCTATTTATAGGGCTAGACACAAGGGCATCCCAATAATAAACGAGATTCACCCTAGATATTCTTAACATAATTACACGTTTATAACACTCCCCCTGATGACATTGTGTCTAAGCTAATTGCCTCGTTAAAACCTTGTCAGGAAATTCCAAAAGGACAAAACCTGATCGAAGGAAAAAGAGTACAATTAACAAAACTTAGAAAAGATTTGGACACGCAAATGTCGCCTCACTAAAACCTTGACAAGGAAAAACCCAGTGGGAAAAACCTTGATGAAGGAAAAAGAGTACAACACAATAAGTCCAACAGAATGCACCTTAGGTGATGGTGCTCCCCACGATGAGTACTTCAATAAATTCTTAGCTTGCAAATCTTTGAGATGAGACTTCCCAATTTCGGTGAACGAATTTCTTGAATGCTGAATATTGTAATGCGTTCGTGAGAATCATCCTGTTGATGAAGTCTTCGTTTGTGTTAGTCTTCTATTGGTAGTGTTCTCGAGTCTTCATGCTTCTTTCAGATACATTAAGTACTTGTGTCTTGGATTGCTGATTTCTTGGAGAACAAAGTGCCAAGATATGAATACCTTATCATACGTGAACAAAAATCGTATTTGTTGTAAGGAAATCCAAATTTTTAGGAGATGATTAAGTTGATTTGGTTTAATCAAATGTGGGCATCCACTAAACAACCAAAATATATACAACTCCCCCTTGGATGACCATCATGTTGAATTAAATTGCCTCACTAAAACCTTGCCAATAAAACCCAATGGGAAAAAATTGGGACGAAGGAAAAAGAGCACAAATATCAACATTAAAAAAAAAAATTAAACGTCAGAGATGTTGCCTCATTAAAACCTTGTCAGGAAAACCACATGGGACAAAACCTGAATCCAAGGGAAAAGAGTACAACTTTTGACATATTTATCGATGCTAACTCAACTACACGAGTTTTTCAAGAAATAAGCATCAAAATTAAAACTCTAGTCTATCGTAAAGAAGAGTTTAAGCTAGCATAATTCCAACCGCGGATTTCAGAAAGAGAAAGAAAAAAATAGAATTTATGTTGCTAACACGTGGATTTATGTGTTTTTAAGGACTCCTCAAGAGACCTATAACGTTGAAATCATTAACTAATTAATCTGGATTTGTGGTTGTGTACCAAATTTCTAAAAACACATAAAGGATTGTTAAACCTTATGTAAGAAAATAATTAAGGTGGCTGCCTAAATATAATTTGAATCCTCCAAGGATTACAAATTTAATATGTTCTCCGACCACATTTCTTGTGTGAATGCAATATGAGTTCTTCAACCACGCCATGTGCATTCTATAAAGAGAACAATTAATAAATCAATCCTAGGGTCTGAAATAAATAAGACCCTGAAACAAATACATTTCTCGTATAACGACGCAATATGACTACACCAACCTGTAATTAATAGGCTTGGCATTTTTAAGGTGATAAGTTTTGGATCCAAAATTGCGTCAATCGAGAAATTAATCCAACATAATTTGGATTGTATGCCAACCAATCACATTTGTCGATATTCCTCTGCACCATCATTTATTTCAGTAGCTACTTTAAATGAATATTCGACAATATATTAATTAATTACAATCCCACATAATTCTCAAATGTATGCATATCTTGAAAAATTCACATAAATATCGGGTACCCGGAAGCGCTCATGGGCATTATAATCTCCCCATCTTCTAGTGAAGAGATATGAACTATGAGAATGTGGATCTTGTTTTGATAGACTCTATTGAAGTACTATATGTAGCTTCTTCTAAAATGCTATTTTCTTCTATATGTGATTGGATTTTCCTCTTAAAGAGGTAAACGCTTATGCAAAAGCGAATATGATATCTCACGCCTAGTCAATGGCAGCCTTTTTCCAATTTGATCATGAAGGGAGAGAAACTGATATAACATTCAAGTTAATTAACACCAACTTTTGCTCGTAGTGTATAGTCTCCCCCTGATTATGGCGGAAATATTTTCATCTTATAAAAACGAAAACAAATTTCGTAAAGTATTATCCGATTAATTCGAGACATATACTCATATTTACCATCAACCGTGAATTACTTTTGGAAAACAAAATCAAAATAAAATAAAAATGATATATCAAAAACCAAAAGTATTGAAAATATGCAAACAATCTCCAATAACTTTCGTGACCTCAACGGACAACGTGATTTAGAATGAAGTTATGGACACTTTCTTTATCAAAAGAAAATTAAATCAAGATCAATATAGTCACTACGAGGACTAATAATATTGGCTAACAATCCGGGTGCGCACCCATTGATCTTTTGTGTCCTACTATATTTCAACAGTAATAACCATTCGGGAGAGATTATCAATAGGAAGAAAAATAATAAAAATAAAAATTGCTCAATATCCCTCAGGAATGCAGCAATTGGTGTTTGCAGTTGTGAATGAACACCGTAAAAACCAATCTCATCCTTTTAGGATCCATGGAGAAATCTAATTTCAATTGAATTAAATGATTCTTTTGAGGAAAATAAAGAAATCATTATCATATTCTTTGTAAAGAAAAATCTACTTTTTGGTTGGTGAAGATTTCTTAGAAAGAATATAAATCAAATATTGGCTAAAAGTTCTTAGAATGACAATTGTTACATCTCATCAAGGAGAATTGATGGGTAAAAACCAATATCAATTGGTTTGGATAATTACCAAAATTGTATCGAGAAATAAAGGATGTAGTCGTTTTTATCATCGCATATGGAAAATACATCTTATGTCCGACGGATGATTTCTTTTAAATAAATGGAAACCAAAGATGAAAATCACATGATCTAAATCCAATGGATAAAGATACCAAACTGAATTGGCCGTAGGTTTTTCAACCATGCACGTGATTAATTGCCGTCGTAAGTTAATTAGACTGCAATACCACCAATTTTTGGTGATTACAATTTCATTAAAAGGAATAGAAATTGTATCTTTCAATGAATTTATTTATTTTTTTCTCTATGAAATCAAAAAATTAGAGAAGAAAAATAATCAAACTTTTCCGAGTTTCTGCAGTTTGATATATGCGATTTGTCAAATCTATTACACTGATTGCCTTCTAATCACGGTACATATATTAAAAGAAATAAAATAATAAAAATAATAAAGTAAATCATGACCAGAATAGAAGACTCACCGTAGAAACATACACGGCTGAAAAGAATTGATTATTACTCCTTTACATATGTCACATCGTGTGTAACATGATCATCTTTCAGTTTAATTTCTAATGCACTTTCGTGATACAAGTGAGAAACAAATGTTATGGATTTTTCTTTGAACCAAAGGCAAAGACTAGCACAATTGCATGTGCCGATTCTTCTCTTTGCGTGAGTAAGATGATGTCAAATAGGATGAAAACAGTACTAGTTGGTTGCGTACATGCATCTGAACGCAAATAGAAATACTACATGCTCTGTATTAAAAGACTAATTATGCTAGAGAAAAGAGTAATACGACAGAATACAAATCTCGATCATACTAAATACGGAAAATAAATCCAATTAACAATATGGACTGTGGAAATAAATAAATCATATACATGAAATAGGGATTGGAAAACATGATAGTCTATGTCATCTAACATCCATTCCAATACGATGTATGCTATCATTAATTTCCCACTGTATACGGATTATGCTATGAGTGTTTGATAGCCAATAGATTATGATTGTACGATGAACAAGAAAAATAATTGAGAAAAATATTTACTAATATATTTATGATTTGATTATAACAAAATCAAACCAATAGAGCACATAAGTAGAAACTCAAAAAATCGAAACTATGAAATCATATCTGATTAGTTTCTATGAATTTTTTTTTTTTAACTCAACTCTTAATCGGTAGAGGTACGTCGCTGATAACGTGTTGTGATATAGAAGACAAAGAACAAGAGACACAAAATAGATGGGAAGAAGAAAGGAGAAATTCTATTCATTAGTATGTCAGACAAACATTAGAGCCTCTATTTATAGGGCTAGACACAAGGGCATCCCAATAATAAACGAGATTCACCCTAGATATTCTTAACATAATTACATGTTTATAACAGTGATCATATTTTTACAATAATAATTGTTTTGAGAGCAGGGAATTTGATTCCCGGACCTATCTCTGTTAATTGGACCAGTATTTGTATTGGGTCCCAACTCCCTAAGTTGGGTGGCGGCTTCGTATTAATAATAATTCCACGTGATTCCCATTATAGATATTTAGAGATCTTAACTGATTTCGACGATATCTACATTGGCGATTTCACTGGGGACTTTGAGAATCTAACTTGAAAAATAATTGGGATTTTAGGGTTTCGGTTTGACATTACTCGGTGTTTGCACACACACACTGCACGCACCCATTCACCTTGCATTTTCATTTCGCATCGTCCGGAGTCCGATTTTTAGGAAAATCTGTGGCCAGTAAGCTGAACCCATTGTGGGTTATCAGCCGAACCACCACAAGCCTTAGCCCAATACCAAAAAAGACTAGTTTCGACTACGTCTGAGGTATATTCTGCTAAGGTAGCCCAAGCCTACCCAAAAGTTAGTAAAACATGCATTCACGTGCATTTGTAAATTGCATTCATTGTTGCACAAAATCCGAGGCATAAGCACCCTTGTGTTACCATATATTCTTTTGTTTCCTTGAAAAACAGGAACATGACTATAGAATCCGAAATGAATATCGACACTAGGGAATTGTCATGGTTGCGCGAACAATTCCAAAAGATGTTAGATACCAAGTTCACAGAATTAGAAGTCGAGACCAAGAAGTTTACTCTCGAGGCCATTGCTGAGTCCACAGCTTGTTGCCAGGCTACCCACCAACTTATTGTAATCTGACCTTCTAAGGCTTCTTATATATATATATATATATAAATGGTTAAAGAAAATAATTTTGAAGAAGACATTTTTGAAGAAGTTAAAAATGAAAATTTCGATAAAATGACAAAGATTACAACACAAGAAAGACAGATAGCTCAGAGGCTCAAAGAGATCGAGAGGTCACTACAAAAAATGGATGGGGATACAGTAGATATACATGGGCTATATCATTATCCCAATATCCGTTTACCTCCTAGATTCAAATTTCCGGATATGGGAAGATATGATGGAACTGGGTGCCCGAAAACCCATATTCGCATGTATGTTGGGTACTTGAAACCATTAAGTATTAATGATGGGTTGTTAGTCCAATTGTTCCAAAGAAGTTTGACCGGGATGGCCTTGAAGTGGCTGATAAAGACAGACCCAGGTCTAGTTTCGACTTGGCAGGATATGGTCGATATGTTTGTGAAACGATTTATGTTAGTCCCTGAAATTAATTAAATTTACTCGGAAACACTTAGAGGCGATCAGATAAGAACCTAATGAGTCATTTATAGAGTTATTTCCATGATGGAGGGCCAAGGCATTAGAGCTCGATGAGAAATTAACCGAAGAATAGATGGTAGATATTATAATGAATTGTTTGAACCATGAATATTAGAACCAGCTGATATCATCTTACCATCCAACATTTCACTCTTTATGGAAGGCGGGTTCACAGATTGAAAATGCATTAGACACGGGAAGAATAACAAGGTTTACTTACCCGGAGGACTCTAATGGGAATAATTGCGGAAGGGCCACATTTACAGATGAAAAGCACGTGAATAATGTGCCAGTTGCATCAGTAATCGCATCACCCGCAAGTCCATACCAGGGGTAAAGCCAAAATTGTAATCAGTGAATATATGGACATCCTCTGAGGAATTTTGCAAAGGCAAAGAAACCATTACCCTATCATCAAAGGGAACCCAGGATCAATTTTGTTGTGGCAGAAAAACGTACAAATTTAGCCGCCTCAATCTACAAGCAAGAATCTGATATCAATCGACCTATTCACATTAGTGAGCTCTTCACAGATCAGGTACAAATTATGAATTCATTTAATTCAACTAATCGTCCTGTTTTTATATCTGAATTAATTACAGATTATTATGGAGTTGAGCAACCAAGGAACGTGCCAAATTCCAACTGATTCCCAGCAGAGCCTGTGCATATCTCTGACCTTTTACCAAAGCAGATCGCACCTATTAGGCATGTGCATAGTTCATAGATCTTGTCTTATTCCGATCAACCTCCAGTGGGTCCAGTGCATGCAACAAATAAATCTTAGTTTAGGTGGGTAGATCCGATCAAAAGTGACGGTGGTGATGAAGTTCAAAATGTAGCAAGAAGCATACCCATTTACAAGCCACCTCATCTCAGGGACAAAAATACAATGCCTCCTACACAACCATCACCCAGGTTGAAGTCTACAAGACAAGAGGATGAATAAAAAGTGGTAAGAATAATAGAGGCTGAGTCAAGTAAGTTTCTAACTCATTCTGTTGAATCAATCAGACCAGTTAAGGTTACATCACCTGAATTTGTAAATAAGTCGTCTTTTGTTTCCAATTTTCATAATATTTAAAAAAATCAAAAAAAAAAAAAAACTAAAAGATTTTGTTTGTAGGAAAAATGTTATGGAGAACAATATACTTGGTATAAATAAAGTGTTTTGGAATACTGTAAAACCATGGGGATTGTGGAACCACCAAAAAGAAAAACCTGAACCGGCTAAAGAAGTACAGTTTGTCAATCAAAACAAGGAAAATCAACCTTTAAGGGCACCTCAGAGAAAGAAGATGGATATGACCAAAATGTGGATACAATGCAAGAATGTTCCAAAGCAGAAGATAAAAGCAGTAAATTTAATTGAAGAGAAACCACTGCAGTTAAGACCACAGTGGATGTTGAAGACCTATGAGAAGATAGAAGAGAGGTTCGGAACATATGAAGATGACATTTTTCAACCAAATAAAGGCAAGACAACGAATCCTCTACCGAAGGAAATAGTTTCTTACAAGGACGTGTTATTAAATATGAAAAATGATGGAGAAACTAATCAAAAGGCGAAGACTGATTTTCCCTGCATAAAGTTTAAGAAAGCAATTAATCAAAAAGAAGTGAATGATTTTTCCAGCAGAAGGTTCAAGAAACAAATTAATCAGAAGATAATTAATAATAATCGGAGCATAAGGTTCAAGGAAACAATTAATCAGAAAGTAATGAATAATTTTCCCAGCACAAAGTTCAAGAAAGATAATAATCAGAAGACAACAAATTATTTTCCCAGCATGAGGTTCAAGAAAGCTACTAATGAGAAGATGATGAATGGTTTTCCGACTATAAGGTTCAAGAATACAATTAATCAGAAGATAATGAATGACTTTACAAGCACAAGGTTCAATAAGATGGAGCAAGAACAATTTCCAGGAGATCTGAGAATCATACAGAATAGAAGAATTGTTCAACCATTTGATCAGGGCAGCCAACATGATCCAGGCCCAGCAAGTATTACTCGACCCAAGAAATACCATACCTAGGTAAGTGCTCAAATATATCTAAGGGCGGCGAACGCTCATAAAACTTAAGGAGAATTTTTTAGAAGTCCAATCTATCTCTCTCTAAGCGTCAGGTAGGAAATAACTAGGGGGAGAGTCGTCATCATGTTTTCCCCCTTGAGTCGGTCCAAAAAAAAAGGTCATCATCATGTTTTGCCCCTTCAGTCAGTCAATCAGTCAAAAACAAATCAGGAATTATTATTTTTAGTTTTATAGTGCCAAACTAGGGGCAAAGTCGTCATTATGTTATGCCCTCGTCAGCAAAAAAAAAAAAAAAAAACTAGGGGCACCGCCATCATCATACTGGGCCCATGTCATTAGAGTGTTTCAGTCTTTTATTACAATGTATGGTATGTCGAAGTCCTTTTCAAATAAATAATTTAGAGAGAGATATGTTAGTCCACTTGTATGTCATTATTAGTCATTTATGTTATCTCCTAAAGTTCTACGGGCAACGGACGTCCAAACGGATAGATTAAAAAAAATGGTTATTAAACAACCACTTGGGAAAATTTAGGAGCACTTAAAAGAGATAGAGGAAAGCAAGAGTCGCGGCGAGAAATTGAAGATTTGAAGCATCGAACGTCATCCCTGGAAAGTAACAATATTGTGAATCATTTTTACAGTTTGAAGCCAATTTATGAAGTTAATTATAGCTGGGATGATTGACAGATTTGAAAATTTGGATGAGGACGGTAATATTTTTGGTGACATCTATCAGACACGTAGCAGGTCGGGATTCCTAAACCTTTGTATATATCGAGTATTTTTTTTTCACCTTTTGTTTTTGAAAATTATTTTCCAGGATTTGTTTTCTCAATAATAAAAAAAAAATACTCCAGGATTGGTTGTTTTTCTGAAGAGGTTGAGAAATTGCATAGCTAATTATGACCTTAACTATAAGATTGGAAATTCTGTTTTTTATAGATTAGGTATTTCAAAAAGGTGTCGGGGCTCAGCTTGTCGCTAGGCTTCCCTCCACCGATGTTGTACTTAAATTCGATTTTTAGTAATATGTCACGGCGGCTCTTTTAAAAAATAAAAATAAATAAATAATAATAATAATGCCCACCATCTCGTGTAATGTTGAATTTGATTCGTAATAATAAAAATACCTTTGTGGCGCCTTTTTATTTTTATTTTTATTTTTATTTTATTTATTATTTTATTTTATTTATCATAATAATAATAAGGCATTATTATTCAAAAAGGCATTGGGGCGCAACTTGTTGTGCGTCTCCCTGCCAAATCTCTGTAAATTTCCGTACATTTCTTCTTTTTAATAAAAGCCTTCGTGGCCCCTTTTCATAATAATAATAAGATCGGGCCCTAGCTTACCCATGAGGCTCGCTGGTAGGCTAGCACAACAACCTGTTCAATTAATGTAGTAGTATGTCGTTGGAGCATAGCTTGTTAGGCTTCAACTAGTTTCACGTAATAATATAATAATAATAATAAGAAGAAGAAGAAGAAGAAGAAGAAGAAGAAGAAGAAGAAGAAGAAGAAGAAGAAGAAGAAGAAGAAGAAGAAGAAGAACGTGCCCTAGATCAAATTTGGTCATCCCGTTCCCGAACTTTCATGCGTTCCGGAGGTCTCAGGTTCAAGTCCCCAATGGCGTAATATTGCAGGAATTAACATGGAAGGTAGTGTTAGTTTGCCCCCTTGTGACACAATCTCGCCCCCCTCCCGCTTCGGCTCCCCTTGGCAAGGTTACCCATGAGGCTCGCTGGTAGGCTAGCACAACAACCTGTTCAATTAATGTAGTAGTATGTCCTTGGAGCCTAGCTTGTTAGGCTTCCAACTAGTTCCATGTAATAATTTCTTAGTTTGTATCTAAAAAAATAATAATAATAATGTGCCCTAGCTCAGCTGGTCATCCCCGTTTCCCAAAGTTTGATGCGCTCCAGGAGGTCCCAGGTTCGAGCCCCCAATGACGTAATATTGCAGGAATTAACATGGAAGGTAGAGTTAGCTTGCCCCCCTTGTGACACAATCTCAGCCCCACCATCCGCTTCGGCTCCCTTGGCTAGATTACCCATGAGGCTCGCTGGTAGGCTAGCACAACAACCTGTTCAATTAAAGTAGTAGTATGTTGTTGGAGCTTAGCTTGTTAGGCATCCAACTAGTTAATGTAATACTCTTTATCTATTGAACGAATGTAATTATAATTATAATAATAATTAATATTTATTAGGAACATGTTCTACTAATAGTTTTTTGCAAGGTCGTCAATTACAGGGTTTCTCCAGACTTTGGACACAAAACTCGAAGGGAAAGTGAGGCTTACTTTCTACACAAGGATTGTGGCAATCAAGAATGCTCGGGGCAAATTGTTTATCTAAAGCTCCATATGGATCGTAGCAAGGACCAGAGATGATTTCATATTGAGGAGATTCTACCCAGACATTGCAATCGAGATGACGTAGCATTTTGTTAGAAGAATCATTGTAAATAAATAAAGAACCGCATGTTTTTGCAATAGCTGGTATGGCACGAGTACCGCTTCGTCGTGATATTACGAGGATGTGTACTGGTGTAAAATCAAAATACTTAGTAATAATTCAGGTGAATTTAATTGTGTCATCCCGGATAATTATAAGTGAGGAATCCAACAAAATATTTTTGCAATATAGGTGTGTATGTCTTTGGCATTCAGTTGCACGCAAACCTCTACCAAGGAGTGGCAACTGTAAACACTCCAATTTTGCACGGTCATATAAACTCACCGCAAAGTCGTATCCGGAATGGTCTAGAGTCAATTCCGTTGCAAGCCCATTCGGAAGTCGTGCTTATGCATCCCTAACATGTCTAGGTATAGCATCACCACATTTTAGCCATGAGTGGACTTTAAGTTCATAGGAAATGTACCCACCAAAACATCCACCAAGTATGTTGGACTATAATGAAGCCACCAGGTTCGTACACTTTTGAAAATCCACTAATCAGCACCAAAGGTCATTAGCTGGACGTGCTCCAAATAGGACGACCAATGTCAAAGGTCCGCCAAGTCTTGTCCGTTCCCAAGAGTCCGCTAGTCATCCCCATTAGCTAGATGTCCATCCAAAATGTCGACACTAGGTTCCTTTTCTCCCAAGTCTTTCCTTCCAACTAATATCCTAGGCTTAGATGAAATCTTTTGCATTTTGATATTAATATCCAATGAATTTATGAATATGAGAATAATATTTTAAAAAATGAGTAATAATATATAGGTTTTAGAGTACAACCGTTTGATCTTAGGTATTCATTCCTAGGACCTTAGATGATTGGGGAAAAAAACTATAAATAGGGAGATTTTCCATGAGTTGGGGGAAATTTTGAAGAGGAAAAATTCCGTAGAAATCCTTAGGTGATATTATTAATAATCAAAATAATTATTGGTGTTCGGATACAATACGTGGCATCATTGTTTTTTTTAATAAAGGAGGCCACCCTCGATACATTGAAAATAAGTTTTCGTTTGTTCCATAATTAGAACAACGATTCATCATTAGTCATTACAGTTTCATTCCAGTCCTGAATAGTTAGGTAATTAAGCATCGCCCACAAACTGTGATAAATCGAGTAGTGTTTGATCATATACTTGTTACAAAAAGAAGCTAGCTTTGCAGTCCAAATGACATTTTCTGTTCTTACTAAAGTAAAATCCTGGGCTATAAAATTAATTTCAAATTTGTGTTGTTTCCAAAATCTTCACTGATCTTGTATCTTTTTTGGCGAGCTTTTGCATACATTCCTATCAGCAGCAACAAGGTTGGTTCTGAATCACTCGTGAAAGAGATTCTGTGTCCGCTCCACTGTGTTGCCCATTGGAAAGCTGCACCTGCTCCCATCTTTTCTAAATCATCTCTGGTTATACAGTCTGCATATAGTCCTCTTGCTTATCTGACTGTACCTGTGTGGTCACAAAGAGTCAGTCCAACACCAGCTTTTGAAGAGTAGTCTATCCCGTATAAAGCTATGTTTATTGTGAGTGTAATTTTTCTTTTTTCATTCACATTAACATTCTGTTGGGTCCAGTTTCGTAAGGTTGTAGTAATCTGAAGCGACTCATCATTTTTTAGGTTGTAAAACAAATCATCCACTATACTATTCCCTAGTTTGATTGTAGCATTATAACTATTTATAAACTTAATTATGTTATTTGTTGTCACTACACTATTCTGCTTTTCATGTTTGAAAACAACCTTGCATCGCACTTTCCATGTGAACCAAATTATAGTACTGCATAAGACATACCAATCAATATCATAATCTCCCCTTTAGGGATTTGCGAAGCAATCAGTTAACCATTCATGGAAGGAAGCAGTACCATTCCGAATAAAATCCATATCAAAATTAAAATGCATCCATACCTGAGAGACGTAGTTACATTTCAAGAACAAATGTGTCATAGTTTCTTCATGCCCATTACAAAGTTTACACTTAGTATCTATATTTGGTATAACTGTTGCCACTCGCATACTATTCGGGAGTATGGAATGGGCTGCCTTCCAGATGAAAGTTTTAATGGCAGGAGAAGTCTCCGTTCTCCATATCATACTCCATTTTTTTTTCAACTGTCCCCCTAAGTTTATATGATTGTAAAGCGACTTGACATAAAATGTACCTTTATCATTTAGAGTCCATCTGGTAGTGTCCATTTTATCCTCCACTAGAATTTTTATTTTCTGAATCATAGCTGTTGTGTGCGCGCATCAAAACATTTACTCAATTTCTCTAGATCCCAATTTTTTTGATCAGTAAATAGATCACTCACTTTTCTTAGACCCTCATAATTTGTATCAGGTCTTTGCATAGGAATTTTAGTGTCCGGGATCCAAAGATCATCCCAGATGTCGATATTCTTACCATTTCCTATCTCCCAGTAGCAACATTTTTTAATTTGGTTTATACCGTTTAGAAAGCCTTTCCAGATCCAACTATCTCTACTTTTAGGTTTACTATCTATATGAAGAATGTCAGACTTGGGATAGTATTTTTCTTTCAAAATAGTTGCACACAGTGAATCAGGGTTTTGTTTTAAGTTCCAGCCCATCTTTGCTAGCATAGCAAGGTTAAATTTCCTAACATTTTTTATACCTAAACCCCCTTCTTCAAGAATTTTACAGATGGCATTCCAATTTTTTAAGCACACCCCTTTTTTTCCATTTTCATTTAAGCCCTTTTCATTTTTTTTGTCCACCAATAATCCCGTTGAAGCTTGGTCAACTTATCACAAATTTTGACTGGGATTATAAAACAATGGGGTATTTAACGTTTGGTACCCAACAAATGTCCAACACCTAGATTTGATACCCAATATTTGAAGTATTAAGAGTTGGTACCTAAACTCGCCGTTGACCGTTAAAGTCAACGTTTGACTACTCTTTATTTTGTTTTTCCTAATTTATATTAAGATATTATTTAATTTTACGATTTCACCCCTGAAAAAAAAAACCTAGTCTTTTTACCTCCATCTCCTGCTCTGTAACAGCCGCCTAAGCCAAATCAAGAAAGAAAATTTATAAGTCATACACACGCAGTTCCTAGATGATTTCAACTTCACGCCACCCCATCATCTCCTCTCCACGAACGCCACCAGCAACAAGTTTTTCTACCGCAAAAACTACGAAGTTGTATGAGTTGGGGGTAAGAAGAGACCAAAAACATTCAATGGAAGCTGATTTTGTAGTGAGCAGTTGGCCGTGAAAAATGGAGATTGAAGTTGTGTTCGAATATTTAGAAGAGGAATCTGTAGTCAAGAAGGAATCATAGTTTGGGTTGTGTTCGAACTCTTATATATGCTGCAATTGTTATGGCTGAATGGGTGCAATTAATGCAGTGATTTTAAAGTTGAACATGATTAGAACATTGGGTTTGATTCAAATTTAAGTTTAAAGAGAAGGACTCAAGTTGTTGTCGTCTGATTTCGGTAATGAACTGCCAAGATTAACGTGTATTTTGAGGTATGTTAAGTTTGAGAAAGATGGGTCAAAAATATATTTTGAATTTGAGAAGGAATCCGAAAGAATAAATACGAGTTTGTGAAGGACAGTTGAAGAAAGGTGGGTGTTGCTGTTGATCTTTTTGGACCAATGGAGTAAATTGAAGATGATTGAGAGTTTATAATGGATTAGTTCTTCTTCTTATTATTCAATATCCATCAATAATTATCTATTTAATCCACTATCTTTTCTTTTTCTTCTTCGTCGGACCGAAAAAAATCCATTGATAGTCTTTGCTTCACTGGCAATTTGGTAGTGGTTAAGAGAAACCGAGGAAGAAATACTGCGGTTTTCATTAGGGATGAATTGGTAACTTCAAAGAAAGAAAAAAACAGAAATATGAAAAATAAAAATAAAAATCAGTCAAAGAAAGTCTTTAACAGTCAACGGCGAGTCTAGGTACCAACCCTTAATATTTCAAATATTGGGTACCAAAGCTAGGTGTTGGACATTTGTTGGGTACCAAATATTAAATAACCCTAAAACAATTCATTTGATACACATACAAAGAAGTACTGACATTTTTTTATCATAACAGTTTTCCCCGCATTGTTTAGGGTACTACTGTTCCATCCAATAACTCTAGTTCTCATCGTATCCACTAATGGTTCAAAACATTCGACTTTAGATCTGGTAGTAAACAGTGGTGAACCAAGATATTTATCAGTTAGGGGAATAGAAGTAACACCTAAGATGTCTTTTACCCGTCTTCTAATATCATAATCTGTTTTGGAATTAAAGAAAACCCCCGATTTTTTTAGGTTTATTAGTTGCCCTGAAGATAGACTAAAATCTCTAAAGAGTTTAACTAAACTTTCACAAGACTTAACAATCAATTTACAGAATAGTAAACAGTCATCAGCGAAAAGTAAATGACTTATGGGGGGGAGCTTTATGAAAAAGTTTTATACCCTTGATCAGCCTAAATTTTCAGCATTCGTAATAGTTCTAGATAACGCTTCCATATAAAACAAGAAGAGATATGGAGATAACGGATCTCCCTGCCTCAGTCCCCTAGTCGGTTTAAAAAAAATTGTCGGAGACCCATTTAGAAGAACATCTAAAGTTGTCGTCGAGATGCATTGGTGTACCAAGTCACACCATTTACTGTTGAAACCCATTTTATTCATGATACGAATTAAAAAGTCCCATTCTACCCTGTCGAATGCTTTTGACATATCAATTTTAGGCCCATAAAACCCTTCTTTGATTTTGAATTTTTCATTTTATGGATTAATTCGTGTGCCAGAGTAATGTTTTTCGATATCTTCCTTCCAGGGATGAAGGCAGATTGGTAAGGAGAAATAGTTTTTTCAAGCAGAGACTTCATTCTCCCTGTCATTAACTTAGATATGATTTTATAATAGGTATTTTCTAGAGCTATAGGCCTAAACTCCACAGGAGTAGTAGGGTTAATATTTTTGGGGATTAAATAGATGAAATAGGCATTCATCTCTTTAGAAATGTGCTCAGTAATGAAAAAATGTTGAACCATGTTAGCTAAATCAGCTCTAACAATTTCCCTATTCTGTTGAAATAAGTTGGGTGGAAAACCATCCGGTCCCGGACTTTTATCCGGTTCCATAAAGAAGAAAGTTTTCTTGATCTCGTTTTCCATCCGGTCCCGGACTTTTATAATATTTGGTATAAGATTTATCATACTGGTCAATATCAGGATTTACCGTAGTAGCATTTTTCTGAAAGTGAGTTGTTATACAATCAGAAATTTCCTCATTTGTGTTTTACCAAACATTATTTTCATCTTTAAGAGTTTCGATTCTATTTCTCCTAAATCTCTGTTTAGCTCTATTGTGGAAAAATCGAGTGTTTTTGTCCCCTAAAGCAATATTCTGGTCTCTACTCTTGTCTTTCCAAAAAAATTCTTTTATAGCAGCATATCATTTAGCAAGATCGCGTCTCAAGTTTGCTAGGTCAGTTATTTTGTTAAGGTAGTTTACCATGCAATTTGTCTTATCCATATCTTTTTTTATCTTTTGAATATTACTACTGATGTTTCCAAAACTAGTTCTATTCCAATGTTTCAAGATATGTTTCACATTTATAAGTTTCTTATTTACTTTATGGGAAGGTGAACCTCTAATGTATTTATTCCACCTATTCAGGATTAATGGTTTACACTCCTCATGTTTAATCCATTCCCCGAAATATTTAAAAGGTGTAGGGCCATCATTTCATTGATTATGAGTGTTCAATTTTATTGGAACATGGTCAGAGGCTAGAGGGCCAAGGTGTGTTATGCTGGAGTTAGAAAATTTCCTATTTCATTTATCGTTTACTAGGCCTCGGTATAATCTCTGCTCTATATTTTGATCATTTTGTCTATGGTTATTCCAAGTATAGGTGTAACCTGTGAAACCTAAATCCATGAGATTACATTCAGTTATTAAGTTATTGAAAATTCTGGCTTCTTTTCTCCTAAAAGGAAATTTACTCTTTTTTTTCCTCTTCATGAAGAACAACATTTAGGTCTCCTATGATTACCCAGGGATTGTTTATAGTGTCTGCCATTTGGCTTATAATGTTCCAAGGCTGAAGTTTAAACTTTTTGTAAGGACTCCCATGGAAGCAAGTAAGGGTCCAATTAAAGTCATTATTATGATTTGTAATTTTAGCATTTATGTGGTTAAAAGCATAATTCTCAATCTGTAATTTAACATTATTTTTCCACATGAGACACAAGCCTCCATCCTTACCTCTAGGTGGTACAAGGACAAAATTTTGAACATTTACTTGTTTCATAATGTTTTTCATCTTTGTGTTCTGTTGTTTTGTTTCCGAAAGGAATAATATGTCAGGATTTTCCTTGTTTAGAATGTCTATCAGGATGTTTTTGGTTTCTAATCTACCTAGCCCTTGGCAATTCCAAGCAATCATAGATATAAACTGCCAAAAATAAGAGACTTCTGGATATCGAAATTTTCCTAGGACTAAACATATAACTGTGATATTGTGACTACTTAAGCAAACCATCATAGTTCTAATCCACAGTATTTGATTCAAGATTAAATATAACCAGTTCAAAATTAAAAAAAAATTGTTGTTTTGTTTCTAATAAAAAAACTATGTCTGGATTTTTCTTATTTAGAATATCAATCATATTATTTCCAGCATCCAATTTTCCTAGACCCTGACCATTCCAGGCTATCATGATTATAAATTGCCAAAAATAAGAAATCAAAGAATAACTGAATTCAATCAAAACAATATGTTCCAAATCCCTACAGTTTAATCTCAAAGTTTTGGCATGCTTATCAAATATTTGTTTTCCAAACATGAATTGTTGATGTCTAGCAAACTTATGTTTTCTAAGGATTTTACTTACCTTTGACATCTGGATTTGCCGGCAATAGTAAAGCTCAATCTCTTTGAGGTGTTTACATTTTTTCCAGTTATAGCAAGCGGTACCTGAGTTTAGCCGAAAATGCATTAGCCTTGAGATGGATTAAAAATGAACTTTGCATAATTTAAAAAAGCACATAGTTCTTCTAATAAAATTCACAAAATTAGGAAGAAACAGAAAAATGCAGTTAATGTAAAAGACAGGAGAAATTTGAAATTGAGACAAAATAAAAAAAAATAAAAAAACAGCTTAGGGAAAGATCAATCTAAAGGAAATTCCAGATATTAAATTAATCTAAAGAAACAAGGGGAAATAGAACAAGATAGATTATGTAGAAGTTGAAAAAATCCAGAAGTTTTCCCGGATCTGAATCTTTGAAACAAGATTGAGACTTGATAAATTGAGATTTGTAGAACTGGTGTCTTTGAAATCCTTGGGTCTATGTGTCTTATAATCTCAGTGTCTTTGTAGCTTGATAACTTTGATGAACGGAGTCTTTGGAGTATATAAATCAGCCGTAGCTAGGTTTTAGAAATACTTGAAAACGTGTTTTAGTAACAATAGTTAACAGATCTGATTTGAGTTTTGTATTTTTGACATGATTGATAGTTTTTAATAGTTATCCATGATAATCACCGTCGAAGGCGGTGTTTACCGGCTAGAAATTGGTTGTAGAGGGTGGTTACTGGCTGTTTTTGGGGGAAAGAGGAAAAAAAACGCCAGCGAGAGGTATACAAATGTGTTTTGGACAGGTGTGCGAGAGGTATACAAGTGTGTACAAATGTTTTTTCGACAGGGTGGTTACTGGTTGTTTTACGTGGCATCATTGTTGGATTTCTTTATTAAGCTAAGTAACATTTCAATCATCTTTGGGCGAAAACAGGTTCGACGTTCATCTGCCTATCTCTTTTGGTTTGTGAATATGATTTCATGAGAAATCATCATATGTATTGGACAGGTGTAGTATTTTTTTTGAATAAAAGTCATCTTTCCATATTTCATCATGCTCAGACTCACAAACTAGCTTACGTTTTATTACTAAAGTAATTATACTAGTTTTTCACCCGTGCTATGCACGAGTCTATTTCTTGTTTATGGTTCTGTTTTCTAAAACTTATTTAAAATAAATTAAGAAAAAATAAATTAAGAAAAATTTAACATCATTCACAACCTCACAACCTAAAAGGTAGATTCATAAACATATCATGGATTACACTACAAAATCTTGAGAGAATACTTAGGTGTTTATAAGTAATTAAGTAAAACCTCACACTGCAATCACCCTTCACATCATACTTTCTCCTGGAACCGTATAACTGGATTAGCTTCGTTGTGACCTTTTCCCAATGCTATCACCGAATACACATAATCGTGATAATTTAAACTAAATACACTTAGTTACTATGACTACAAACATTATTTCTCTACTTATTCACAAACGACAATAAAATTCGGAGTTTGTAAATCTTTTTGAGCTCATTCTTAAAAATATAAATTTTGGTAAAATCTGACATATATTTTGGAAGTTATGACTTTTTTCATGATTAATTTTAAATCAGGGATAAAAAATTAATAGGAAAAAAAATAAGATTAAAAAAAAATATAGTAAAGTGAAAAGTAAATGGCATATTTTAATGAATCTTTATGTGTTCCTTTTAAACAAACATACATTTTAACAGTCCATTACTCCCATACTTTATGGTTTTTGCGCGTATATGACCGGTTTTCTCTATTTTTTAATATCAAAAGGAAAAATAAATTAAAACTTATAATTAATGAAACATATAATTAATTATAATAAGATTTAATAATAAAAAAAAACTAATTCTATTCAAAAAGATAGTGAAAAAAGGGTGACAAAGACTAATCTATCACATTAGACAATGCATGCACGAAAAATTGGGGGATTTTTTTTTGTAGCCCATTGCTTTTATTTTTTATATAAAAAGCCCACCATTAAAATTATATATATGGATGACCCATATTTAGTAGGAGTAATTTACATAAATAACCTTTTATTAAGAAAATTAATTTTATTAAGTTTTATTACAAAAGAATAAAAGGGCTACATAAATAACCTAACTAAAATATAATCCCTAGAAAAACTACGTAACTAATTCTTTTTGACTTCTAATCATAATTCCCTCCTAAGATATCTCCTTGTTTCTCTCTTAAAAAAACTTTGCATACATAACACTTTTTATTTTATTTGTATCTCGTTCATATGTTTGTCCCGACGATTATATTTTTTTATTGCAACCGACAAAACAAACCCATTTATCACTCATGGAGATTTAGGAAAATTCCATTTTTCACAAGGGGTTGTTTTGTGAAAATTCCCGTTTTCTTGGTGAAAATTTTAGTTTTTATTCCTAATAATATGGTGTGGTTGTGAAAATTACAATTTTAAATGAAAATTCTTGTTTTTACCTATTGATAGTCACAATTATCACCTTTAACAATCGGTAGCATCTAGTGAAAATCCTAATTTTCATCTATAATACCTAGCCATGCTAAGTGAAAGTTATTATTACTACCATTTTCATCTATAAAACCCGAAAAAAATAATTAGGAAAGCCTAAGTACTCAACTGACTTGAGTAAGGAAGAAATGACAAAGAAGTTGCTTATTTTTAGTAATCTTGTTGGCGTCACTAACTATATACTAGTCGTTGCGCCCGTGCGTTGCAAGGGACTAAATATTATACTACATGAAAAAGTAGCCAATAAGAATAGTAAAATACTAAAAATGATAATATTAAAATTAGTCGATTAAAATAATTAAATCTAACATATGAAAATAATTCACTGTAATCCTAGAAATAGTTTTGGTAGTTTTGATAGCATAACTGCCAATTTGTTGTCTTTGTTTTTCCAAGGATTTTAGGAATAATTTCCTCATCAGATAACACGATTTTTCTTATCTCTAACTATCAGATAACATTGACTGACCCTATCAGAACCTATGCACATTCAGATAGTGTGCCTGTGAGTGCACAGGTCTTAAGTTCTGAGCAAAACTCATTAGAGGGTATCAAAACTGATTTCGAAGTGGAAGAAGTTTCTTTTATGCGGGCTATGCTATTTTGGTGCATTATTCTTTGAAATTATCTTGACTTAGTAACTCCCATCTTCAATCTAATTTTTTTTTCTTAGCTCGCATGTGCTGTTATTGTTTAGTTTTATTTGTTAAACGCAAAAAATATGTGATAGGATTTATCTGCTACAATCTAAACCCATCCAAATAGAACTGAACAAATAATACAAACCATACACGGAGAAATCATTAAACTGGCAAACAACAACAATAACAATAGCTAATGCTACTTACACTACCATTACTGCTACTTATCACCATCACAACAACAAATTAAGAAAATAAGATAAATTAAGAAATCCAGTGTCGTTCTTAGAAAATGAAAATTCCAGAATCTACCTTTCCATCATTCATTCATCTCACACTATTCCCGTACTTCATCGAGCAGAACTTGCCGCAATTCAAACTCCAGCTTGTGCCATGAGGATGCCATGATACGAATTGGAGGGATTAAAACTGTAAAAATCAATTAAAATCTTTATTTATTAGGTGAGTAAAAAACTTTAAATATTAAACTTCCTAATCCTGCATATATTGCATCTCGCACGACTTTCACCTAATGCGAAAATTTTGAATTTGTAAAAAACTTGTAAGGGATTGGGAAAGCAGAGAGTAAGAGACTAATTATTTTATTATGATAGGATTATGACATAGGTGTGGCTGCAATTTCCATGTCAAGCTTTTCATATACTTGACATATCACAAACAGACTTGGAGCAAAGAGCGCATTTGTTTTTGTTGTAGTATATATCTTCTTATTTTTTCCGTAAAGGAGGCAAGCCTCATATATATTGATAATAGAAATCTGATTCAAAGTCAGGGGTGATTACAAGACTGACTCGGTCTCCAGCTATTACAAAAAATTACAACATTTCCAAAAGACAATAAAAACATTCGTACCAATTTACACCATAGTCCCAATCTCTAATCTGAAGAAGGGTTCCGACCATTCCTAACTAATTCCAAGGTATCGTGACAAGTTTAAACGGCCTTGGTTGGATCGAAAGTACCAAATCCAAACCATATAACAAATCTACAAAAAATAGAGATGTTAGGGTCCAAAGACCCAACCATTTATCAAGGTTTTTTTTGAAAATCACAGTACAACAAACAAAGGTTTAGTAGAATCCATAGATTCATCCTTTTGTCGGTGATTTTTTCATAGTAGCAGTAATATAGGTAACAAGTATAAATGATTATCAGTTGGCTGAATCGTTCTGGATCGGTTTAGGGCTTCTTCAAAATTGGTCTTGGTGCCTTAGGAGTCTTTGGTGTCTTTCTAACTTGTTGTGTCTGAGTTTCTGGAAATGTTGATGTTGCTGTTGTCTTTAGAGTTGTAGTTACTGGAGTGAAAGGAGATACATAGTCATATATTCAACCGGTGATGCTACTGTAGGGATATTTGTTGGTGATGCTTCCCAAAGATTGTTGTAGAAGACGACTTCTTTGAAGAGAAGAACTTGTGCTGTTAGATCGAAAAATTTATCAAGATCTTGAAAAAGAAAGTTGATACAATGCACAACCCATACTGTGAAATCACTTTAACAACAAATATATCAAGATTAAAATTTCAACAAGATGAAGATCTTAAACAACAGTTCAGAGAGAAAATGATCATAAATTATAAAAACAAAAATAAATAAAAAACTTTAACTAAATCACCAAGATCGATTAGCTGTCTCTGTTGATGAACCACAAACTAAATCTGAGAAACTAAAAGTTAAATAGAAAAAAACAACTGAAAATCAAAAACAAGAAGATGATGGAAGATTTAACAGAGGTAGTAGTGGTTTGAGATTTTTCCTACTCAGATCTACTCTGGCTAGGGAGAAATATGAGCAAGAGAAATCGCTTGGATGCTAGGGTTTGAGAGGTTTCGGTAGTAAGAAAAAATTAAGAAAAGAGGAATGTACAAGACCCAGTGGTATATAGCAACAATAAGATATAGCAACATAAACCACAAGCTAAACAGTAAGATATAGCAACATAAAACAAAAGTAATATAGTACCCACTGCAAGTACTCCTGCATCCTTTTAAGAAATTAGGCATGATAAGTTAGGTTAGGAAATTGTACCTAATTTTAACCAATTCCTTTTTTGTAAGCAAGCAAATCGGTCCTTGCTTGAATCAGAGACAAAAATATAGAGTCTCAATACATGTTTTTTCCGTGTCCAATGCATATGCCTGAAACAACAATAGCCATGAAAAATTGATCAAATTGATCGTTTATGCACGATGATAAGGGTGTATAACATTATGGCAACTTGAATATATATATATGGCCTCACCGAGATATGTATTTTTCTTAAAAGCAAAATAAACTAATTCATACGCCACTGGCGGATTAACTTGAGACAATCTAGGACTACCGGTTGTTCTCATAACCAAAGATGGGACTCACTACAACAACAAAATTTGACCTTTTAATACATTAGTTAAAATTTATTTATATGGTCATTTTAACAAACGAATCACGATTGTATTTCTTCTTACTATTTTACATTGTAAATAAGGCAAAGCAGATTATGATGGAGAATTACATGTAATCTTTGCAAAACTCAGAATAACAAATGGTATCAATAACAAATCAGAAATTGGAAATTCTAAAATCAGCTCAATGTAGAAAATTCTAAAATTGAAATCCACAAAACAGACGAATGCATCAATAGTTTGGATTAAAGCTAAGAATAATAGGATTTTGCAAACATATTATTTGGATCAGATGATATGTTATTCATACATGAATAAATGATTCTTTCTCAAGAATATAAGTTAGGAAAAGGCTTACAACAAATATATGCGTCAACAGTTTGAATCAAGCTAAAATATATTGAATATACAAAAAATAATGGGTTCTGCTAACCGTATTGAGATTGCAAGATATGTCAAATTGCTTTAGTGCACATTTCATATTAGCCTAAGCTTCTCAAATTGTTTAGACCAAACCTCATGTATACATGGCGCTAAGTGAAGAAACAATAAAAAAAAAACAGAGAGAGAGAACAGGAAGAAAAGAAAAAGGTTAGGGTTGAAAATTGTATTTAGTTAGTTTTTCTTGATTAGCTAAAATTGCGCCTACGAAATATAGAGAGGAAAAGAGGCAGCTGTGGAAAAGGGTTTACAGTACATCATCGGTTATCAACAGATGATAATTGTGATCAAATAATGGTAATAAACATAACTCTAGATATGTTTCTACTCATTCCTATGATAAAACAGTGCAGCTTGTCGCGTAGTTAAGGATAAACATTCCAGAACTGTAGAGGTGAAGTTGTTCGGAACAACATAGACTATTTTCATCGAAATAACTCTCCAGGAACTATGCACTAGAATAATGACATACCCTACAATTCAGGTCATAAAATTGAACAGAGATAAAAAAAAACTTAAACAAAGTGAGAAAGACTGATTTCGCTGATGAAAGTGATAAAATCTTAAAATAAGCAACAAAAAAAATACGAATCTGATTTAACAAAAAAAATACATAATTACATAAAAGAATCCAAAACAAACTTGTAGTTGCAGGAAATCCTACACTACACCCTTGATAAGAATCTATAAAAATTAAGTCATATTTGAAAACGAACAACGACACTTTTATTATGCTAATTTCAGAAGTTTTACAAAATATGTAAGAACTCAGAAGTACAACTTTCTTTCTAGAGTTTCTCTCTCCTCAAGACTTTCTCAACTCTAGAAAATGCATCATCCTTTTCTGAATCTAATGAACCCTTTATATAGGGATTTACATAGTGGATGACAGCTAAGTTTTCCTCCTATTTCGGATCTACTCTACAATCTCATTGCGATCGCTACAATGTTCTTTCTCGCAAGAATGATGACCATCCTGCAGAATAAACATAATCTTCTTGT
>JAJJWX010004030.1:0-26002 GCA_023529315.1 Papaver bracteatum
GAAATCGTGAAGAACAGACTTGCCAGGCAGTCGTTCTTTTCACCAGAGACAACGACACGGTGGATCGAGCGTCGCATAGCTACAGTCGTGAAACAGTTTATATTTATCGTTCTTTGTAACAGTGTTTTGCAACATTTAGTAAACGTTGCAACCTTTGATTTTCATCATTTGCTCCATTTTCTTCTTTGTAAACACATTTTGAGCAATGAAAACCATTTTGAGCGTGTCTACAACATGAGAAGCTAGAACCCAACACTCGGGGTGACGGGAGAAACCAAAATTCATCATGTAAATTCATTTAATTCTTATATGACTATTCGTATGAAATTAAAAATTAGAAGAGATTTTCTTAATTAATTGTCATTTCATTTGATGGTTTATCTTAGGATTAATCGCTTTGATATGCCATGCTTAAGATTTACAATTAATGTTTTAAGAATCTATCTTAGGCAAAATACAGTCAAAGTTCTTTTGAATAAGCTAAAATGATTTTAGAATAAAAATCTCATTATCTGAAACCGTATTAAAGAGATTTAATTATGAAAATGCTAAAACTGCATCTACTCCATTTGATCCCACTTGTAAATGAAAAAGAACAAGGGTAAGGGTATTGATCAACTTGAGTATTCTCGCATTATTGGTAGTCTTATGTATTTGATGAACTGTACAAGACCTGATGTGCTTACTCTGTGAGTAGATTAAGCAGGTATACTTGCAACCCGGGGAAGGATCTTTGGTATGCTCTCTTTAGAGTTTTACGTTACGAGAGGGACCTCAAACTATTGCTTAAGTTTTGGGAAGTATCTGCTCTCTGGAAGGGTATTGTGATGCCAGCTGGATATCAGACTCGGAAAATTGCAAGTCTACTAGTGGGTACATCTTCTTACTTGGAGGTGTCTGTCTCATGGAAGTCCACCAAACAGACATGTATAGCTAAATCCACTATAGAGTCTGAATTTATAGCCTTGGAAAAAGCTGGATAGGAAGGTGAATGGATACGATGTTTTCTGGGAGAATTCCCTCAGCCCAAGCCCTGTGTCTTCAATCGCAATCCACTGTGACAATAAAGCTGCTCTTGGTTGCGCAAAGAACAATGTATACAACGGGAAGTCTATACATATACAGAAGAAGACACAAGACGGTGAAACAACTACTCTCTTGGTATTATCTCGATAGACTTTGTAAAATCCAAAGATAATCTTGAGATCCTTTGTGAAAGGCTTAACGAGAGAGGAAATTAAATTTACATCGGGGATGGGACTTAAGCTCATTCAATAAATCACCATGAAGGATACTCAACCTTGTGATTGGATTTCCAAAATCAAGGTTCAATGAGACAACTAATTTATGGTGATATTGGGTAAAGCACTATCTTTGTCCCTCCCTATGGTGTAAGCGTGCGATAGTGCTACTGCGGAATTAAGGATGATCTTTTGCGATCTTAATGGGTACCATGGCTTTGATTAAAGCGGGGTGTGGCAGGACACTCTTTATGGACTCACCTTTGTGGATGTTGGAAGTGGGGAAAAAACTCCCTTGAGAATTTGAATTTGATTCTCTAGAGACATTCATTAAATCGGGATTTTAGCCCACGGCCAAAATGGGCACAACCGCAAGAGCTTGGCACCTGTTTTCTTCGGTTGAGGCATCAAGTGTGGCTCATTATTTCTGAATTGCATTCATTGTTGGCGGTTCAAGACATTGCGTTCACCGTATCAACAAGCGATTCAGGTAACCTCTCACTAAGTTAAGGTTCAATCTTTGGGACACCTTAGCCTATATTGTTGCCTTATGTTTTCTCGTGTTTTATCGAAATGTTTTATTATTCATGTGGGGGATTGTTAGAAAAAACAATGTTTTGTTTTAATCAAAAAATGCATGGACCATGTTTTGATCCCAAGACCTATTACTCCTAGATGTTTTTTCATGTGAATGAATAAAACATTAGTCCCATATAGACTAAAACACTTAGAGTTTTAGACTTAAATAGCATTGGTTTAGCCTTAAGGGTATGGCCCTTTGGGTCTTTAGACCTTTGTGTATGGGGAAAACCCTAGACTATGGCAAGGTTGCCTAAACCTTGTGCATTTCTTATTGCCTTTCCCGTTCGCGCGGTGCTTCGCCTGAAGCACGCCGCTCGCTCGGCTCGGCTCGGCGTGGGCGTGGGCGTGCGGCGAGGCGAGGAGGGAGAGGGTGAGGGTGAGGGTGAGGGTGTGGGTGTGGGTGTGGGTGTGGGTTTATCCAGGCCTATCTTTTTCTTGAATTTTTCCACACGTTTCTCCCACACATATAAAGAATTTTATTCTTTGCCTTCTCGGTTTTGGGTGTCCGACCCGTGTGCAAAAAAACCTCGTGAAGCATCTTTGAAAAAATGTCGTTGTAACACCTGTGCACCTCGAGAAGAATCTCAAAAAAAAAAAAAATTTGAATTAGACAAAACATTTTCTTTGTATTTTTAACGGATGCTTTTACTCGTCGACAAAAGGTAAGCGTGAATCACGGACGATCTGTGCACATTGGATTCTTGGTCGAACGTTGAAATGTTTTTGCTATAAATACGAGAGAAGAATTTCATTTGAAACCATACCTTTCGAACTCTTCTCTCTGAAATTCTTCTTCTTTTTATTCTTTCAGAAATTTTATTTAAGTTTACGAAACATTAAATAGAGTTCTTAGTTTTACGAAACATAAAAAACGAGTTGTAGTTTACGAAACATAATTTTGTAATACTACTTCTCTGTTTTTACAAAAACATAGTTAGTTTACAGAAACATAAATTACTTTTTACATTTTCTCTGAAATGGTTGTAGTTTAGATTTATGTTTTTGTTTTCATTATTTCTTGCCAAGTTCTAAGGTTCTCTCTGTGTATGCTACACATAGAGGAGAACTAACGATAGTTGTATCCTGGAGGTAATTTGTTAATTGTTATAGCATCTCGAGAAGTAGCAGGCAATATTACCTTTAGCTCAGCGTATCTCATACGTGCCTCTACTAAGTTTTAAATACTATCATCGATTGCATCTCGGTATAACAATAACACATCGGTGAGTGTTAAGTATTTTTCTCATGTTTCTTGAGTTGTTTGTTACTATTATCAGTGTAATCAAAGTATTATTTCTTAGTTGCATACGAAATTGTAACTTATTTCCAACAATCTAAAGGTAATATTTTGCCTGATTGTAATATTGTAATATTGTGATATTGTAATTCTTTGTAAGAACATGGGAAAAAATACCGTAGAAAAACCACCAAAGTTCAGTGGTAAGGACTTTAAGAGATGGCAGTCTAAAATGCTATTCTTCCTAAATGACCAAAGGTTATATGGATATGCTTTAGAAAAACCATCGAGAAAACTTCATCGCCGTGGTAATGAAGATAAATTGGACGGAGTGGAATAGGAAGAATTATTTGTGCAAGAATCATATTCTTAATTGTCTTGATGATTCCTTGTATGACTTCTATAATGCAAAAGAAGATTTTAATGCTTTTGATTTATGGGAAGCTCTAGAAGAAAAATATCATCTTGAAGCTCTTTGGAAGTAAGAAATTCTTGATGGCTAAGTTCTTAGAATACAAGATGGTGACGAAAAGCCTGTGGTAGAAACAGTTCGTTGAACTTCAACTCCTCATCGGTGAGATTCTTCTTTGAAGGCATGACTTTTGATGAAGCTCTACAAGTAAATTTGTGATTGAAAAGCTTCCACCTCATGGAGCGAATACAAGAGGAGGCTGCGACACAAGACTCGTGAAATCACCATGGTGGAGCTTGGCAAAAGATCCAGGTTGAGGAGCTTATGTGCGGCAAGGACAAGAGCATGATCTTGAGCAAAAACATGACCTACAAAGCTCATGTTTTGGATGATAAAGCTGCTTCAAAGAAAACTCTGGAGAATCCAGCCAAAATTGGTAATAGACGTAACAGACGTCGAAAACCCAGAGGTAACAATTTTAAGCCTAAGGGTGGTGTCACTAAGCACACCATCAAAGGCGGCCATTTTTAAGCATGGAAACCTGGACATATGGCTAAAGGCTGTAAGGCCCCTAAAAGGATCAAATATGATCCAAAACGAGAAAAATAAGGCAAACCTAGTAGATGATCCTGGATACTTTGCGGCATGGTGTCTGAAGTCGACCTTGTCTCTAGTGTGACTAATGTGAGAGGCTGGTGGCTTGATTACGGAGCCACCAAGCATGTCTGTAAATTCGAAATGCTTTCTCCTCTTATGCCATAGTAGGAGATGATGAGAAATTGTTCATGGGAAACTCTACCACCGCGAAAGTGGAGGAAAGGCAAGGTCGTTGAAGTTAACTTCGGAAAAACTCTCGCATTGAATGACGTATTTTACGTCCCAGGACATATGCAAAACCTTATCTCGAAACCATCTTACTAGGAAAAGGATTTAAGATTGTTCTTTGAATCTAATCTTGTTGTCCTTTCTAAGCATGGTGAATTCGTAGGAAAAGGTTATGTTACCGATAACATGATTAAGCTTAGTGTATCGATTTGAAATTGAATGTTAATGCATCTTCTTCTGCCTATGTTTGTGACTCTTCACATGTTTGGCATGATAGACTTGGGCATGTTAATCTCAAATCTCTAGAAAGACTTGCTAATTTAGGTTGCATACCAAAAATAAACTTTGATAAAAATCAAAGATGTGAAATCTGTGTTGAATCTAAATATACAAGAAAACCGTTTAATAAAAGGATTGAACATAAAACAGTTCCTTTGGAACTAATACACTCGGATTTAGGAGATTTGAAATCAACACCAACAAGAAGTGGTAAAAAATGGTACATCACTTTTATAGATGATTACTCACGCTATTATCGGGTTCATCTTCTTAGAAGTAAAGATGAAGCCTTAGAGGCCTTCAAATTTTATAAAATTGAAGTAGAAACCCAAAAAGGAGTTAAAATTAAAACTCTTAGGTCAGATCGTGGCGGTGAGTATGTGATACCCATAGGTGAGTTTTGTAAACATAATGGAATCATTCATGAAACAAGCGCACCATATTCACGAGAATCGAATGGTGTATTTGAAAGAAAAAATAGAACACTCATAGATATGGTAAATGCTATGTTGACAAGTTGGGGTTATCTTCGAACTTGTGGGAAAACTATCCTTTACGCTTGCTATATTTTGAACCAGAGTTCCATTTAAAAATACGATAAAACTCCTTATGAATTGTGGAATGGTAAACAACCTTCCTATGCATACTTTAAAGTGTGGGGGTGTTTGGCCAAGGTGGCCATTCCTCATCCCAAGAAAACTAAATTAGGTCCTAAAACAATTGTTGTGTTTTCTTAGGGTATCTGAGCATACAATTGCATACGGGTTCTTGGTCATCAGTCCGACCATAATAACATTGGTCAGAACACCATATTGGAATCTAGAATTGTGTTTATGAACACATTTTTCCTTTAAGGTCTGGACCTCGAAAAAGGGTCCATGATGACCTCCGGATGTTCCATCGATTAGTCAAACTCCAACTTTGGAGTATGAGACTGAAGCGAGAAGAAGTAAAAGGGTAAGAAGCTGAAACAAGTTTTGGCCCAGATTTTTTGACTCTAACGGTAGAGTCTGAACCCCAAACCTACAAAGAAGCTATGACTTCTCCGGAAGCTCCCTTCTGGGGAAGAAGATTCATTAAATGAATGGTAGTCCATTCAGCAAAATGAAACTTGGGAGCTTGTAGATTTACCTCTGGTAGTAAATCCATAGGTTGTAAATGGGTGTTCAAAAGGAAACTTAGAACAGATGGAACTATAGATAAATATAAAGCTAGGTTGGTAGCTAAAGGCTATAGACAACATGAAGGATTAGATTTCTTCGATACTTATTCACCGGTCTCTAGAATCACCTCGATTAGGATGTTGATTGCTATAGCTTCAATTTATGATTTGCATATACATCGGATGGATGTTAAAACTGCATTTTTATATGGTGAATTGAATGAAGAAATTTATATGGATCAACTGAAGGCTTTATTGTAAAGGTTGTGAAAACAAAGTATGCAAGTTGAACAAATCTCTTTACGGTTTAAAACAAGCACCTAAACAATGGCATGAAAAATTTGATCATGTTATGATAACTAATGGTTTCAAGGTTAATGAATCGATAAATGTGTTTACATTAAATCTGTGGATGATTCTCATGTTATTGTGTGCCTATATGTTGATGATATGCTCATATTAGGCAAGTAACCTTGATATTATTAATAACATTAAAAGCATGCTTAGAGATAATTTTGACATGAAAGACTTAGGCCCTCTTGATGTAATCTTAGGGATGAAAATCAAGAAAGACGTCGATGGATATAGTCTTAGTCAATCTCATTATCTTTGAAACCGTATTAAAGAGATTTAATTATGAAAATGCTAAACCTGCATCTACTCCTTTTGATCCCACTTGTGGCGAAAAAAAGAACAAGGGTAAGGGTATTGATCAACTTGAGTATTCTCGCATTATTGGTAGTCTTATGTATTTGATGAACTGTACAAGACTGATATTGCTTACTGTGAGTAGATTAAGCGAGGTATACTTGCAACCCAGGAAGGATCACTGGTATGCTCTCTTTAGAGTTTTACGTTACACGGAGAGGGACCTCAAACTATTGCTTAAGTTTTGGGAAGTATCTGTTGTCTTTGGAAGGGTATTGTGATGCCAACTGGATATCAGACTCAGAAGAGTGCAAGTCTACTAGTGGGTACATCTTCTTACTTGGAGGTGCGTCTGTCTCATGGAAGTCCACCAAACAGACATGTATAGCTAAATCCACTATGGAGTCTGAATTTATAGCCTTGGAAAAAAGCTGGAGAGGAAGCTGAATGGATACGATGTTTCGGGAGGAATTCACTCTGGCCCAAGCTTTGTGTCTTCAATCGCAATCCATTGTGACAGTAAAGCTGCTCTTGGTTGCGCAAAGAACAATGTATACAACGGGAAGTCTATACATATACGAAGAAGACACAAGACGGTGAAACAACTACTCTCTCTTTGGTATTATCTCGATAGACTTTGTAAAATCCAAAGATAATCTTGCAGATCCTTTGACGAAAGGCTTAACCAGAGAGGAAATTAAATTTACATCGAGGGGGATGGGACTTAAGCTCATTGAATAAATCACCATGAAGGATACTCAACCTTGTGATTGGATTTCCAAAATCAAGGTTCAATGAGACAACTAATTTATGGTGATATTGGGTAAAGCACTATCTTTGTCCCTCCTATGGTGTAAGCGTGCGATAGTGCTACCTGAGAATTAAGGATGATCTTTTGCGATCTTAATGGGTACCATGGCTTTGATTAAAGCGGGGTGTGGCAGGACACTCTTTATGGACTCACCTTTGTGGATGTTGGAAGTGGGGCCGCTTCTATGAGAATTTGAGCTGATTCTCTAGAGACATTCATTAAGTTAAGGATTTTGGCCACGGCCAAAATGGGCACAACGCAAGAGCTTGGCACCTGTTTTCTTGGTTGAGGCATCAAGTGTGGCTGTTATTTCTGAATTGCATTCATTGTTGGCGGTTCAAGACATTGCGTTCCAGTATCAACAAGCGAGTTTGGTAACCTCTCACTAAGTTAAGGTTCAATCTTTGGGACACCTTAGCCTATATTGTTGCCTTATGTTTTCTCGTGTTTTATCGAAATGTTTTATTATTCATGTGGGGGATTGTTAGAAAAAACAATGTTTTGTTTTAATCAAAAAATGCATGGACCATGTTTTGATCCCAAGACCTATTACTCCCTAGATGTTTTTTCATGTGAATGAATAAAACATTAGTCCCATATAGACTAAAATACTTAGAGTTTTAGACTTAAATAGCATTGGTTTAGCCTTAAGGGTATGGCCCTTTGGGTCTTTAGACCTTTGTGTATGGGGAAATCCCTAGACTATGGCAAGGTTGCCTAAACCTTATTGCTTTTCTTATTGCCTTTCCCGTTCGCGCGGTGCTTCGCACAGAAGCACGCACGCTCGCTCGGCTCGGCTCGGCTCGGCATGGGCGTGGGCGAGGGCGAGGGCGAGGGCGTGGGCGTGGCGAGGGTGGAGGCGAGGGTGAGGTGTGGGTGTGGGTGTGGGTGTGGGTGTGGGTTTATCCGTCCGCCCTATCTTTTTTTTGAATTTTTCCACACGTTTCTCCCACACATATAAAGAATTTTATTCTTTGCCTTCTCGGTTTTGGGTGTCCGAGGTGTGCAAAAAAACCTCGTGAAGCATCTTTGAAAAAATGTCGTTGTAACTTTGTGCACCTCGAGAAGAATCTCGAAAAAAAAAAATTTGAATTCCGACAAAACATTTCTTGTATTTTTAACGGATGCTTTTACTCGTCCGACAAAAAATGGAAGCGTGAATCACGGAGGACTGTCAGCACATTGGATTCTTGGTCGAACGTTGAAATGTTTTTTGCTATAAATACGAGAGAAGAATTTCATTTGAAACCATACCTTTCAGAACTCTTCTCTGAAATTCTTCTTCTTCTTTTATTCTTTCGAAATTTTATTTAAGTTTCTGAAACATTAAATAGAGTTCTTAGTTTCTGAAACATAAAAACGAGTTGTAGTTTACGAAACATAATTTTGTAATACTACTTCTCTGTTTACAAAAACATAGTTAGTTTACAGAAACATAAATTACTTTTTACATTTCTCTGAAACTGGTTGTAGTTTGATTTATGTTTTTGTTTTCATTATTTCTTTGCCAAGTTCTAAGGGTTCTCTCTGTGTATGCTACACATAGAGGAGAACTAACATGATAGTTGTATCCACGGAGGTAATTTGTTAATTGTTATAGCATCTCGGAGGAGTAGCGAGGCAATATTACCTTTAGCTCAGTATCTCATACGTGCCTCTACTAATTTTTAAATACTATCATCGGTGCATCTCCCGGTATAACAATAACACATCGGTGAGTGTTAAGTATTTTTCTCATGTTTCTTGAGTTGTTTGTTACTATTATCAGTGTAATCAAAGTATTATTTCTCAGTTGCATACGAAATTGTAACTTATTTCCAACAATCTAAAGGTAATATTTGCACACGATTGTAATATTGTAATATTGTGATATTGTAATTCTTTGTAAGAACATGGGAAAAAATACCGTAGAAAAACCACCAAAGTTCAGTGGTAAGGACTTTAAGAGATGGCAGTCTAAAATGCTATTCTTCCTAAATGACCAAAGGTTATATGGATATGCTCTAGAAAAACCATCGAGAAAACTTCATCGCCGTGGTAATGAAGATAAATTGGACAGGTGGAATAGGAAGAATTATTTGTGCAAGAATCATATTCTTAATTGTCTTGATGATTCCTTGTATGACTTCTATAATGCAAAAGAAGATTTTAATGCTTTTGATTTATGGGAAGCTCTAGAAGAAAAAAATATCATCTTTGAAAGCATTCTTGGAAGTAAGAAATTCTTGATGGCTAAGTTCTTAGAATACAAGATGGCTGACAGCTTTGTGGTAGAACGATTCGTTGAACTTCAACTCCTCATCAGCGAGATTCTTCTGAAGGCATGACTTTTGATGAAGCTCTACAAGTATCGATTTGTGATTGAAAAGCTTCCACCCTCATGGAGCGAATACAAGAGGAGGCTGCGACACAAGACTCGTGAAATCACCATGGTGGAGCTTGGCAAAAAGATCCAGGTTGAGGAGCTTATGTGCGGCAAGGACAAGAGCATGTTCTTTGAGCAAAAACATGACCTACAAAGCTCATGTTTTGGATGATAAAGTCGCTTCAAAGAAAACTCTGGAGAATCCGGCAAAATTGGTAATAGACGTAATGACGTCGAAAACCCCAGAGGTAACAATTTTAAGCCTAAGGGTGGTGTCACTAAGCACACCATCAAAGCGGCGACTGTTTTAAGCATGGAAAACCTGGACATATGGCTAAAGACCGTAAGGCCCCTAAAAGGATCAAATATGATCCAAAACAGAAAAATAAGGCAAACCTAGTAGATGATCCTGGATACTTTTGCGGCATGGTGTCTGAAGTCGACCTTGTCTCTAGTGTGACTAATGTGAGAGACTGGTGGCTTGATTCGGAGCCACCAAGCATGTACGTAAATTGAAATGCTTTCTCCTCTTATGCCATAGTAGGAGATGATGAGAAATTGTTCATGGGAAACTCTGCCACCGCGAAAGTGGAGGGGAAAGGCAAGGTCGGCGAAGTTAACCCGGGAAAAACTCTCGCATTGAATGACGTATTTTACGTCCCAGGACATATGCAAAAACCTTATCTCGAAACCATCTTACTAGGAAAAGGATTTAAGATTGTTCTTGAATCTAATCTTGTTGTCCTTTCTAAGCATGGTGAATTCATAGGAAAAGGTTATGTTACCGATAACATGATTAAGCTTAGTGTATCGATTTGAAATTGAATGTTAATGCATCTTCTTCTGCTTATGTTTGTGACTCTTCACATGTTTGGCATGATAGACTTGGGCATGTTAATCTCAAATCTCTAGAAAGACTTGCTAATTTAGGTTGCATACCAAAAATAAACTTTGATAAAAATCAAAGATGTGAAATCTGTGTTGAATCTAAATATACAAGAAAACCGTTTAATAAAAGGATTGAACGTAAAACAGTTCCTTTGGAACTAATACACTCGGATTTAGGAGATTTGAAATCAACACCAACAAGAAGTGGTAAAAAATGGTACATCACTTTTATAGATGATTACTCACGCTATTGTCGAGTTCATCTTCTTAGAAGTAAAGATGAAGCCTTAGAGGCCTTCAAATTTTATAAAATTGAAGTAGAAAACCAAAAAGGAGTTAAAATTAAAACTCTTAGGTCAGATCGTGGCGGTGAGTATGTGATACCCATAGGTGAGTTTTGTAAACATAATGGAATCATTCATGAAACAACTGCACCATATTCACCAGAATCGAATGGTGTAGCTGAAAGAAAAAATAGAACACTCATAGATATGGTAAATGCTATGTTGACAAGTTCAGGGGTTATCCTGAACTTGTGGGGGGAAGCTATCCTTTCTGCTTGCTATATTTTGAACCGAGTTCCATTTAAAAAATCTGATAAAACTCCTTATGAATTGTGGAATGGTAAACAACCTTCCTATGCATACTTTAAAGTGTGGGGGTGTTTGGCCAAGGTGGCCATTCCTCATCCCAAGAAAACTAAATTAGGTCCTAAAACAATTGACTGTGTTTTCTTAGGGTATCCTGAGCATACAATTGCATACGAGGTTCTTGGTCATCAATCCGACCATAATAACATTGGTCAGAACACCATATTGGAATCTAGAGATCTTGTGTTTTATGAACACATTTTTCCTTTAAGGTCTGGACCTCGAAAAAGGGTCCATGATGACCTCCAGGATGTTCCATCGATTAGTCAAACTCCAACTTTGGAGTATGAGACTGAAGTGAGAAGAAGTAAAAGGGTAAGAACTGAAACAAGTTTTTGGCCAGATTTTTTGACTCTAACGGTAGAGTCTGAACCCCAAACCTACAAAAGAAGCTATGACTTCTCCGAAGCTCCCTTCGGGAAGAAGCTTCATTAAATGAATGGGAGTCCATTCAGCAAAATGAAACTTGGGAGCTTTTAGATTTACCTCCTGGTAGTAAATCCATAGGTTGTAAATGGGTGTTCAAAAGGAAACTTAGAACAGATGGAACTATAGATAAATATAAAGCTAGGTTGGTAGCTAAAGGCTATAGACAACAGGAAGGATTAGATTTCTTCGATACTTATTCACCAGTCTCTAGAATCACCTCGATTAGGATGTTGATTTCTATAGCTTCAATTTATGATTTGCATATACATCAGATGGATGTTAAAACTGCATTTTTATATGGTGAATTGAATGAAGAAATTTATATGGATCAACTTTGAAGGCTTTATTGTAAAAGGTTGTGAAAACAAAGTATGCAAGTTGAACAAATCTCTTTACGATTTAAAACAAGCACCTAAACAATGGCATGAAAAATTTGATCATGTTATGATAACTAATGGTTTCAAGGTTAATGAATCTGATAAATGTGTTTACATTAAATCTGTGGATGATTCTCATGTTATTGTGTGCCTATATGTTGATGATATGCTCATATTAGGCAGTAACCTTGATATTATTAATAACATTAAAAGCATGCTTAGAGATAATTTTGACATGAAAGACTTAGGCCCTACTGATGTAATCTTAGGGATGAAAATCGAAAGACGTCGATGGATATAGTCTTAGTCAATCTCATTATCTGAAACCGTATTAAAAGAGATTTAATTATGAAAATGCTAAACCTGCATCTACTCCTTTTGATCCCACTTGTAAACTGAAAAATAACAAGGGTAAGGGTATTGATCAACTTGAGTATTCTCGCATTATTGGTAGTCTTATGTATTTGATGAACTGTACAAGACCTGATATTGCTTACTCTGTGAGTAGATTAAGCGGTATACTTGCAACCAGGGGCGGGATCACTGGTATGCTCTCTTTAGAGTTTTACGTTACCACGAGAGGGACCTCAAACTATTGCTTAAGTTTTGGGAAGTATCTGCTTTGTCTTGGGAAGGGTATTGTGATGCCAACTGGATATCGAGACTCGAGAAGAGTGCAAGTCTACTAGTGGGTACATCTTCTTACTTGGAGGTGCGTCTGTCTCATGGAAGTCCACCAAACAGACATGTATAGCTAAATCCACTATGGAGTCTGAATTTATAGCCTTGGAAAAAGCTGGAGAGGAAAGTTTGAATGGATACGATGTTTCCGGGAGGAATTCCACTCTGCCCAAGCTCTGTGTCTTCAATCGCAATCCTTTGTGATGATAAAAGCTGCTCTTGGTTGCGCAAAGAACAATGTATACAACGGAAGTCTATACATATACGAAGAAGACACAAGACGGTGAAACAACTACTCTCTCTGGTATTATCTCGATAGACTTTGTAAAATCCAAAGATAATCTTGCAGATCCTTTGACGAAAGGCTTAACCAGAGAGGAAATTAAATTTACATCGAGGGGGATGGGACTTAAGCTCATTCAATAAATCACCATGAAGGATACTCAACCTTGTGATTGGATTTCCAAAATCAAGGTTCAATGAGACAACTAATTTATGGTGATATTGGGTAAAGCACTATCTTTGTCCCTCCCTATGGTGTAACTGTGCGATAGTGCTACCTGCAGAATTAAGGATGATCTTTTGCGATCTTAATGGGTACCATGGCTTTGATTAAAGCGGGGTGTGGCAGGACACTCTTTATGGACTCACCTTTGTGGATGTTGGAAGTGGGGCCGCTTCCTATGAGAATTTGAGCTGATTCTCTAGAGACATTCATTAAGTCCGGGATTTTAGCCCACGGCCAAAATGGGCACAACCGCAAGAGCTTGGCACTGTTTTCTTCGGTTGAGGCATCAAGTGTGGCTGTTATTTCTGAATTGCATTCATTGTTGGCGGTTCAAGACATTGCGTTCACCGTATCAACAAGCGAGTTCGGGTAACCTCTCACTAAGTTAAGGTTCAATCTTTGGGACACCTTAGCCTATATTGTTGCCTTATGTTTTCTCGTGTTTTATCGAAATGTTTTATTATTCATGTGGGGGATTGTTAGAAAAAACAATGTTTTGTTTTAATCAAAAAATGCATGGACCATGTTTTGATCCCAAGACCTATTACTCCCTAGATGTTTTTTCATGTGAATGAATAAAACATTAGTCCCATATAGACTAAAACACTTAGAGTTTTAGACTTAAATAGCATTGGTTTAGCCTTAAGGGTATGGCCCTTTGGGTCTTTAGACCTTTGTGTATGGGGAAAGCCCTAGACTATGGCAAGGTTGCCTAAACCTTATTTCATTTCTTATTGCCTTTCCCGTTTGCGCGGTGCTTCGCACAGAAGCACACTCGCTCGGCTCGGCTCGGCGTGGGCGTGGGCGTGGGCGAGCGAAGCGAGGGCGGCGGGGGAGAGGAGAGGGTGAGGGTGAGGGTGAGGGTGTGGGTGTGGGTGTGGGTGTGGGTGTGGGTGTGGGTTTATCCGACCCTATCTTTTTACTGAATTTTTCCACACGTTTCTCCCACACATATAAAGAATTTTATTCTTTGCCTTCTCGGTTTTGGGTGTCCGACCCGTGTGCAAAAAAACCTCGTGAAGCATCTTTGAAAAAATGTCGTTGTAACACCTGTGCACCTCGAGAAGAATCTCGAAAAAAAAAAAAAATTTGAATTCCGACAAAACATTTTACTGTATTTTTAACGGATGCTTTTACTCGTCCGAAAAAAGCTGAAGCGTGAATCACGGACAGTCTGTCGCACATTGGATTCTTGGTCGAACGTTGAAATGTTTTTTGCTATAAATACGAGAGAAGAATTTCATTTGAAACCATACCTTCAGAACTCTTCTCTCGAAATTCTTCTTCTTCTTTTATTTTTAAAAGAAATTTTATTTAAGTTTACGAAACATTAAATAGAGTTCTTAGTTTACGAAACATAAAAAACGAGTTGTAGTTTCTGAAACATAATTTTGTAATACTACTTCTCTCTGTTTACAAAAACATAGTTAGTTTCTGTAAACATAAATTACTTTTTACATTTCTCTGAAACTGGTTGTAGTTTCGATTTATGTTTTTGTTTTCATTATTTGCTGCCAAGTTCTAAGGGTTCTCTCTGTGTATGCTACACATAGAGGAGAACTAACGATAGTTGTATCCTGGAGGTAATTTGTTAATTGTTATAGCATCTCGGAGGAGTAGCGAGGGCAATATTACCTTTAGCTCGGCGTATCTCATACGTGCCTCTACTAAGTTTTAAATACTATCATCAGTGCATCTCCGGTATAACAATAACACATCAGTGAGTGTTAAGTATTTTTCTCATGTTTCTTGAGTTGTTTGTTACTATTATCAGTGTAATCAAAGTATTATTTCTCAGTTGCATACGAAATTGTAACTTATTTCCAACACTCAGTTTTGGCAGGGCAAGACTATACAGGGAAGAGGAAACCTGATGCTCAAACCAAGAATTGAACCGAGGTATCAGGGTTCTGACTAGCAGTGGAAAGAAGTCCCATACCAAACCATACAGCTCGACTGAAACTGCATTCCAAAAGGAGATGCTTGATTGTTTCATTTCTATTCCTGCACAGCATACAGATTGGGACAATATCTTTGGTTTTTTTTTTTGTTCAGATTATGATTTACTGTAAGGATATCATGAATAACCTTCCACATAAACAGCTGGATTCTTGGTGCCAATTTAAGATCCCATACCCTACTCCAAGTTCTATTATTTGTTATCCCCCTCTCAGAGTCTTGTCTGGACTTACAAGGAAATTATAGACCTTTCTGACCGATAGTTAACCAGATTAGCTGGTCCGCAGCAGGATCAATCGAAATTTGTTTAATATTCTCAGCAGCACTAGGATGGAAAACTCCAAGATCCCAAGTTTTGGTTGAGTAGTTGATTTACATTGCATATTGATTATTGGTTCCTAAGAAAGTTACAGTTCCACTGTTTGTTTACTTGCAAAACTTTACCACAGTCTGCAAGGTAACATTCTTACTACAATTTACCGCAGTCTATTTGCATCCCAAGCTACAAAATATATGAGTCTAGCTACAATTTCCAAACTAATAACATTCTTACTGTCCCAAGAAACCAGAAGACTATACATGATCCAACAACAATTAACTGCCTACAAGACATTGCAGTTTCTTTAAGATGATGAGTGATCCAAAAAAGTTCATCTAGTTGTACTCTGTTTTCTCGAGCTTCTTCTTCTTCGAGCCAATATGGAAGTATGGTTTGCCACTTGTCCCTTAAATCGCAAAAGACTTTTCTGAACTGAAAGGTAAACAAGAAAAATATCTAGTCAAAACAAGATTTTTTGAAAACAGTGAAAGATTTAGTACAAGTGATGGAGTTTATCAATCATTTCTCTGTTTCATTCAGAAGAGAGGAGATGTGATATGACGTTTCTCTGTTTCTTTATTTTTATTATACAGTAATTACTCTCGCTGGCAAAAGGATACGGACGATTTGTCTCACTCACTTTACCCTCCTCGGACCAAAACGAGTATTTTACCACTTAAAAAATATTATGTTTATTTTTCTCACTCACCCATATTTGTAAAATAGAATTACAAAATGTCAACTGGCTAAAATGGTTATTGAGTTACTCACCGTCCACCAAGTTGAGTGGTCCACTCCCATCTAAGGATCCATTTTTGTTACTGCAAGTGTAGGTCGAAAGCAGTGAACCTGGATGGATTATTAGATCGACGAAAAAACAAGCAAGTATACCACAGTAACATTTGAATTTAGTTTTCTACACCCACACAAATGAGACTATTAGGTAGCATGAAATAAATTAACTGAGAAAAAAAAAAGGTAGCAGTAAATGATGAAACTTAATTTAAGCCAATACGCACAAATGTATATATGAAATTTACACGTTTTGAGTTCGGATGCAAACACGCAACATTGAAAATCCAAACCTCCATAACTGTTTTATGCGGTGGGGAGAGAGAACTCCTCATTCATGGAATTACTCAACCATAAAAGCTTGGTGGAAGTCTGCCAAGCGCCTGATGATAACCGAGATCTCTTCCTGTTTGATCTTTTCCTCCTGAAGTAGGATTGACAATCCAACAAACCATATGCCCGGAACCTATTACAAACAAAAATATAATCAGCTGACATGGTCACATATGCCCAACAGAGAAACAAAGAATATATGTAAAGTTGGCAAAGTAAAGAAGACGAATGAATAGTCTCACATGTCCAAAGTCAGATCCAGGAAATACAACAATGCCAGTAGCTTTTAGGAGTCGCCTAGCATAAAACGCATCTGGGGCAGTCTGAACAGCTTCAGCGGCTTTGATTGCCTTACAAGAAAATTGAATACGCGGGAAAAAAATCATCCCTTCTTCAGCTTTGCCGCACCTTACACCTTCTAAGCCATTTAAGGCGTCTTCAAGTGCCTATAAATCCAGTTAAGAGTACAAGTAAATACATTATCCTAAGACTAACTTCAAATATTCATCCAATAACATTTATCTGATTAACCAACCTTGGCGTGCCTTGCTGCAGGAGGTAAAACTCCATCTTGCTCAACGAAATATGATTCCACAGTTGTCAGCTGGTTTTCCTCCTCAATAACCTACAAATGTTATCTTCAAACGTCAGCAAACGTGTAAGGCAGAAAATGATATTTGTATGGAAAGCAATTGAGTGCTGCTAGTTGGATTACCCAGAATATCATTACCAATGATTCAACGGTGATGCCTGTTGATTTGGCATCTTCCAACTTTTATTTTCAATTCAGAAACATCCAATCCCCAATCATATCTTACATGAGATACGTATTAGAATTACCTAGCCTAGTTCAATAAATATAGCTACATTGAATTTACCCCTGACAGAGATAAGTGCCTAAGAATGATAGAGTTGGACGGAGAGCGTGACATTATATGCATCTATGTCATTGCAATCTCCAAAGAATAGGGAATAAGGGTAACTAGCATATAATGAGCACCTAAAAGATCCAGAGGGTCAAGCTACTATGGTAGTGGCAACTATTGCATTTGCAACTGCTTTTACAGTACTTTGAGGCTACCCCGGTAAAGGCACGACAACTTTGGCTAGAAGAACAACTTCACAATTTTTCTTGTTCGTAACATTCAAAATAACCATGTTTTTTTCCTGTCCATCTTTGTAAAGCTACTATTTATTTTAAGCTTTAAGAGCAAATTTAGACGCAACTAAGATCAAAACCGACGATTCATTTTATAGTATCCTGTCTTATTGGAAAAAGGAAAAACGGCTACCCATAAAACATTAGTAAGTTCTAAATAAGTTTTCCCATATCATTTGCACAGTTTCCTCTAGAATAAAAGATATGTAATTACCTCATTGGAAGAATGTGATTCTGGGTTTTCCTTTAACTCCGCTTGTAAGCGCTGCAATAAAGAAGCATAAGTAATTGGATTCAGAAATTTTTTGATTCCTCTTGTAAGCGCTGCAATGAAGGAACTATTCTCTTGTTTCCTAAACTTGTCCCCAAGGTCATATATTGAGTTTTATTATTTGTTCTTCCACATATGAAGATTATATTATTCACCATGACCCCTTTCTTTCAACACATTGTTCATAACTTATTCATGTTTAACCATTGTTTTTTTAGTTTCAATTGCACCAGAATATTACAACATGATAAAACAGATTGAAACCCCATCTAACCACTGTCTATGCTCTATATATTTCTTAGACGGCAACACCATGCCATGGATGTCAGAATGCACCTAAGAGGAGGCACGAAGGATGTTGTTAGGTCAATGAGATATGGTGCGAATGACAGCTTATTAGGATCCTTCCAGTCAGTTTCTTAAGGTATGTGAGCTTTCATGTTATAAAGAGGAAATGGCAAAAGAAAATGAAATAATCTTACCCTAAGTTTTTAAACTGACAAGTCTTGTGTACATGCCAAGTTATCAAGGTGGCTAAGGTTAAATGGAGGTTACTGGTTTTAATAAGTTCAAGTGACAAAAACTATTTTAGAGCTGAATTCCCGACCAGCAACTTTTTAGTATATTCTTTTGGGCATTTGTTAATAACATAATTATTCTTAAAACATGAAATTGACCTTAAGCATAGCTACCTCTTCAATTGTCCATTTTTGTGTTGGTCTTCTAATATTTATATAACTTGAGCTGCACCAAAAGAAAACAGGAAAAAATGACTAACCACATATTTCAAATACATACATATGCACTGATTCGTAAGAAAACACATTGAAATTTCTATTCAACATACCATCCTGTATTGACAGCTGCAGCACAAGTAGGAGGGTCCTGATTGACTACTGGAACCGCTGTATTCTCAGCGGCAGCCCTTTTTTCTGCCTTTCTTGCTTTCAGTTTCTTCTTCATGTTAAGCCTGCTGTACTTCTTCTTTCTTTCTGTTTGGTACTTCTTCCTATTCTTCTTGGCACAATTCTTCATAGCTACAGCCAACAATTTAAGGAAACAAGTCAAACATCGTATAAGCTAAATAGACAGTACAGAACATTCATTATTCACACACTTTTCATCCCTCCATATATCTAAACAAAGACTAGCAACAGGGAATCTGTTGAACAGTTAAATAAGTGATGGGCAGTGATGGGCGTCTGTGCAGTGATGGGCAGTGATGGGCGTCTGGGCAGTGATGGGCGTCGAATCAACTGATCACATGACATTCTATATAAACTTTGCATTTCCCATCAGTTTAGTTAAGTAACGACTTCTCATGTTTCGTGTACTATCCATATATGTGTTTACAGTTAAATGAGAAATATAATTCAACAAGTTATTGTTGACGTACCTTAAACCCATTTTAACAAACGTACCTTAAACCCATTTTAACATGGTATCAGAGCATGGTAGAGTGAGTGTTTCTTATTTCCGATCGATCGTTATTCCACTGTATTAAGGTTCGTCATATCCTTTTTCTTTTTCGACTATCAAGTATTACTTACTTGTGTTTATCAATTGATTTGTTATAAATCTGTTTTTTGAACTTGTTTGAAGCTTAATTGTTTTCTTGTAAACACATCCAATCTTCCTGTGTAACTTCAAAAATTTGAAGTTTAATTGTTTTCCTGTAAACACATCCATCCATTCTTCCTGTTTTCCTGTGTAACATCCATTCTTCCTGTGTAACTTCAAAAACTTGTTTGAAGCTTAATTGTTTTCTTTAATTGATTTCTTTAATCAATATTGGTTACCCCCTGTTTGACATTACAATCAAATTTTGTGGAAGTTTTTTTTTACTGATTGTTTTTACTTACCCATTTGTTAAACCTTGTTTGATCGTGATGATGTCTTCCGATAGACATTGTGTTTATTGTGGAAGCCATACACATTTTGTGGAAAAATGTTTCAAGAAAATTGGGTATCCCGATTGGTGGGAAGCCTATAGTTTTAAAATGAAGGTCAACCGAAATGAAGGAGATATGTGTCCTTCTTCCGTTGGTGATTCTTACTCTTTAGTCAATCCAAACATTTTTCAGCAATCAAGTAAAGTTGACGTGGCTTTACTAACTACAAATTCTGAAAAAGATCACGGTTGGGTACTTGACTCCGGTGCCACTAATCACATGACATTTGAAGCATCTATCTTGAAAGATGTATGTGCACCTGAATGCTCAACGGTTTATAATGCCAATGGCGTTCCATGTCCGGTTACTGCAGCTGGGAGAGTGGTTTTAAATTCTTCCTTAACTTTAGAACATACTTTGTTGATTCCTTCTCTTTCTAATAACCTTTTATCAGTATCACAAGTGACTGCACAATTAAATTGTGTGGTATTGATCTATTCGACTTTCTGTTTTCTCCAAAATCTCAGTGACGGGAAGATAATTGGGCGTGGTACTAAGAAAGGAGGGTTGTATTACGTAGATGATGTGTGTGAAGGACGGTCTTTGTTACCAAAGGGTCCTCTCGTGCATATGAAGATCAAATATTATTATGGCATCACCGGTTGGGTCATGCTTCTTTTGGGTATTTACAACATTTATTTCCAACCTTATTTTCAACTTGCAAACCCTCTGATTTTAACTGCGAAACTTGCATCTTAGCGAAGAGCCACCGTAGTACATATCCTGATAGCTTTAACAGGAGATTAGTTCCATTTGCTTTGGTTCATTCTGATGTCTGGGGACCTTGCCGAATTACTAGTACTTCAGGATTTCGTTGGTTTGTTCTATTTGTCGATGATTGCACTCGTATGACTTGGCTTTACTTGATGAAAAATAAAAGTGATGTAGCTGATATTTTCAAGATTTTTCATGTGATGATTCAAACACAATTTTCCACTGCTATAAAGGTCCTTCGTTCTGATAATGGTGGAGAATATGTTAATGAAGTGTTACAAGGTTATTTCCAGGTACATGGTTTAATTCGTGAGACTACTTGTCCTTCTACTCCACAACAAAATGGTGTTGCAGAAAGGAAGAACAGGCAATTACTTGAGATTACTAGAGCTTGTTTGATTGGAGCAAACATGAGGCCACCTTTTTGGGAAGAAGCCATCACAAATGCAGTATATCTCCTTAATCGTGTACCCACTAGTGTTCTGAAATTCCAAACACCTTTGGATAAATTGGCATCATTTGTGGCAATTCCTTCCCAGCTTAAACTTCCTCCATGAGTGTTTGGATGTGTTGCATATGTCCACATACAAAAACATTTGCGAAGCAAGCTGGACCCATGTGCTCTAAAGTGTGTATTCGTTGGTTATCATCCGTACCAAAAGGGCTACAGGTGTTATCATCCTTCTACTCGCAAATATTATGTTAGCATGGATGTTACCTTCTCTGAGCACGAGAAGTTTTACTCAACATATGAGACAGGTTCTCCTCTTCAGGGAGAGAGCGATATTGAAGAGTTGAATTGGATGGATTTATTTCCAACTAACAGTGAGATACATCTTTCTGTCACAGAAGAAAGCTCAAGTAACCCTCAAGATTCTACCGATTTTGGCATGACTACTATGCAACCTCCGGAGACAGCTCAAGAGGTCGAAACTCTTATCGTAGAAGACTCCTTCATTTCTTCAGCAGTACCTACACCAAATTATCCTCCCGTTGCCATCCCTGAGGTTAGCGTCGAGGATTTGATTAATGTTGACAATAATTGTGAAGTAACTGAGACAGATAGGTATCAATTGCCACAAAGGAGTAACCGTGGGGTGCCACCAGATCGTTTCTCACCTGAACCGATAAAGAATTTAAAATATCCCATTGCGAATTATATGTCTACTCATAGATTGTCAGAAGCTGGAAAAGCATTTGTCAGCCAGATGGAAGATGTTACAATTCCTAAAAACGTACAAGAAGCATTATCCAACCCAAAATGGGCTGGCCCTATGGAAGACGAGATGTCAGCACATAAGAAAAATGGTACATGGGATATAGTTTCACTACCAGAAGGGAAGAAACCAGTTGGTTGCAGGTGGGTATATGCTATCAAGCATAATCCAGATGGCTCTATTAATAAGTACAAAGCTAGACTTGTGGCTAAAGGTTTTACCCAGACTTATGGTATTGATTATCAAGAAAATTTTGCTCCTGTTGCGAAAATCAATACCATTCGAGTATTGTTGTCCTTGGCAGCGAATTTAGGATGGCCTCTGCAACAATATGATGTAAAAAATTCCTTTTTACATGGTGATTTAAAGGAAGAAGTATACATGTCACTACCTCCAGGTTATAATGTTCCGAACAATACAAATGTGGTTTGTAAGCTAAACAAGGCCTTATATGGTCTGAAGCAATCTCCCAGAGCTTGGTTTGGTAGATTTCGTCTTGCAATGAAGAAATTTGGGTACACACAGAGTAACACTGATCATACTCTGTTCCTAAAAAGGGTAGTTGGAAAATTAACTGCACTTATTATCTATGTAGATGATATGGTGGTAACATGAAATGACCCCGAAGAGATGAGTAATCTGAAGAGGTGTTTGTATTCTGAATTTGATATGAAGGATTTGGGTGGACTTAAATACTTCTTGGGGATCGAAGTTTCACGATCTGAAAAGGGAATTTTCTTGTCTCAGCGAAAATATGTGATTGATCTGTTGAAGGAAACCGGTATGCTTGGTTGCCAACCGATAGGGTCTCCTATGGAACAAAATCATGGTCTTGAAGAGTGTTCTGATCAAGTACCAACTGACAAAGGTCAATACCAAAGGTTAGTTGGCCGCTTAATTTATCTTTCTCATACAAGACCTGATATTGCCTATGCTGTAAGTGTTGTAAGCATATTTATGCATAATCCGGGACAACAACACATGGATGCAGTCATAAGGATACTGAGATATTTGAAGTCTGCACCAGGAAGAGGGTTGATGTTTTCAAAACATGGACATCTCGACGTATCAGGATACACCGACTCGGACTGGGGAGGAAAAGGCGATAGGAGAAGATCGACATCTGGGTATGTTACCTTCGTCGGGGGTAACTTAGTGACTTGGAAGTCTAAGAAACAACAAGTTGTTTCCTTGTCAAGTGCTGAAGCAGAATACAGGGCAATGGTAAAAGGAATTTGTGAATTGTTATGGTTGAAAAGGCTTATGGGAGAGCTTGGTTTCCCTTCTGATAAACCTATGAAGTTGTTCTGTGATAATCAGTCGGCAATCAAAATTGCAGAAAATCCAATGCAACATGATCGAACGAAGCATGTGAAAATTGATAGGAACTTCATCTATGAGAAACTCGAAGAGAACATTATCGAAGTACCATATGTTCATACAACACAACAATTGGCAGATATTCTGACTAAGGCAGTATCCAATAATATATTTAACGGTTCACTTGTCAAGTTGGGCATCTGTGATATATATGCACCACCTTGAGGGAGAGTGTTGAACAGTTAAATAAGTGATGGGCAGTGATGGGCGTCTGTGCAGTGATGGGCGTCGAATCAACTGATCACATGACATTCTATATAAGCTTTGCATTTCCCATCAGTTTAGTTAAGTAACGACTTCTCATGTTTCGTGTACTATCCATATATGTGTTTACAGTTAAATGAGAAATATAATTCAACAAGTTATTGTTGACGTACCTTAAACCCATTTTAACATACACCAACAAATATTAAATACAGAGAAAAACATAACAAGAAGCCAACCCAAGGAAGACTAGCTAAGAAATAAGCCATTGCCCAAACACTAACGGTCACAACTTTCTCGTGTAGCTGTACAAGAGTAATAAAAAGGACCAGTAAATTAGGAGTAGGTATTCACTCTCAGGAACAATATCATCTACTACGGGCACAAATTTCAATCAAATGGGATTACAAGAGATTCTTTGAAGAATAGATCACTAGATAAAAAGAAAGAACATACACAATTATGATTCACCATTTTCTACACGGGTCTCAAGTGAACACAATATTATGCTAATGGCAATGATTTGATTAAAGTAATGGCAACAGGATGATGCTTACGTTGGTGGTAGCTATTTTTTTCTTGCTTAAGTGCATTATACAGTTAAAACTAGATTGATTTGTGTACTGCAGTTGTGGCTTTAAGTCCTACTAATACTCATCATACAATTGAAGTGAGGCACATCCTTGATTAACAAGAGGTACAAGTCCTCAACACAAACAGTAGATGCACTGCTATATAAGTCAACCACATTTGTAAACAGCTTGTATGTATATCCAGGGAAAATTTGATGACAGTAAAAGACTCCAGTCAATCAAAACTAATTGAACAGAAACTAAGACATTAAAACTAGATGATCGCTGCACGGTGGAACGGCTGACCGAAGAAAACGGCGTAAAAATATGATTTTTCCTGACAGTGTGTGAAAATATGATTTTTCATGACATGGCATGGAAGTATCATTTTTTCTGACAGCGGGTGAAAGTATCACTTTTCCTAAAACGGAAAATTAGCCGACGCATAAACCAAAATATGGCTACATAATGTGTTATGCATCCTTTGTGTTGGTTTGCATAATGACTATGCATTCAATTTTCGAAAATTATGCTTAAAGTGAAAGTATCAATTTTCTTGAGATGGAGGAAGTACATCGTTTTATTAGTTACAACGGAGAAAAATTTGATGCATAAACCAAAATATGGCTACATAAAGTATTATGTATCCTTTGTGGTGCTTCGCATAATGAATATACATTTAATTTTCGAAATTATGCCTAAAATGATAAACACCTCCGAATTTTTTGTAGAAACTCAAAATTTGATATTGTTGTTTGCGCTCGTTGGATATGTTTTTTTTATTAGCTTTCCAACGAGATAAAATTTGTAAAATTCCAAGGCACGGATTTTTAGATATGTTATATTAAAGTTTGTTGTCCAATTATACCCCTGAAAAGATAAGATATATAAGGAGTTATAGTAATTGGAATAAAAGGGAGGGATAATTTGGAAATTTCGGGGGTATGACACCAAATCCAATCTTTTTTGTCAAATTGGAAGAAAAAAAGTCATGTCTCATATGACACAAAGTCACCATATATAAAGTTCTCCCTCGCTTAGCTCGGTCGGCCTAATGATACTTTAATAGCTCAAACATGGCAGTATAGGCTAAATAGAGAACAATCATTATGCCCCTCCCCCACCCCACTCCCCCTAACCAATTTTTCATCTCTCTGGAACGTAGACAAACAAGAGAAATCTAGATCCACACACACCAGAAACATAAAAGAAGCAGAGACTAACAACAGTTTCTGGTACAATTTTCTACTGTAACTCGACTTGCTCTTCAATACTTGAATCAACAAGGAATAAATCACAGGTCGGGAATTGCTATATGAGATTAGAGAGTGAAATCTACAACCCAGGTCTCAATATGGATTCAATAATAATCCAGGATATCAATCAAAATGCCCTAATAATCATTAAGGAATTCCATAAATTGAGAAGAAGAAATTGCTAATTTATAAAATCCAGGGATTAATAGAGATTTGAAAAAACAAAACCCCTAAAATAAATAAATAAATTGCAATTCTTCTTCCAAACCCTTAATTTACCTTTTCAGTTGCCTGAGACCTCTGTGAAGTATTGAGTTGAAGAAGAATAGAAAATTAAAAAAAGAGAGTTGAAGTTGAAAAGTGTTGGAGGTTGTGATATGTTTTGGTTTTTTTCCTCTTTTGATCTCTTTTTCTGTCTACTTAAACACAACAAGAAAAACAGAGAATAAGGGGAGTAAAGATTCCTTAAAAGTTTGAAGGAAGAATAATAATAATGCTGCATCTCTTTGTTGTTCTCTGGGCAAAATCTAAAGGTAGGATTTCTTGAGAAAAAATAAAATTAATGAGGAAAAGTCTAAAGTACTACTACTGCAGGGTGCAGGTAGTATCAGATGAGAGATGAGAGAGACGACGGATATGAAAATGATACCAAGTTTATTTTGATTTGACTTTGCTTTACCAAAAATAAAATAAAAAATACTAGTACTATCTTGGCCAGGCTGTCCAGCCCGCAAAGGATGGGATGGGATTAGACTGACATCGTAAACAAAGCCAAGGCA